>JASWHU010000351.1:0-101591 GCA_030819815.1 Strix occidentalis | reverse complement strand
CCTCCTCTCTCTTCCTTCTCTCTCCTCTTCCTCTCTCTTCCTCCTCTCTCTTCCTTCTCTCTCCTCCTCCTCTCTGATCCTCCTCTCTCTTCCTCCTCTCTCTTCCTTCTCTCTCCTCTTCCTCTCTCTTCCTCCTCTGTCTTCCTCCTCTCTCTGCCCGCTCTCTCCTCTTCCTCTCTCTTCCTCCTCTCTCTTCCTCCTCTCTCTTCCTGCTCTATCTTCTTCCTCTATCTTCCTCCTCTCTCTTCCTCTTCTCTCCTCCACTTCTCTCCTCTTCCTCTCTCTTCCTCCTCTCTCTTCCTCCTCTCTCTTCCTCCTCTTTCCTCTGCCTCTCTCTTCCTCCTCTCTCTTCCTCCTCTCTCTTCCTCCTTTCTCTTACTCCTCTCTCCTTCTCCTCTCTCATCCTCCTCTCTCTTCCTCCTGTCTCTTCGTCCTGTCTCTTCCTCCTCTCACTTCTTCCTGTCTCTTCGTCCTCTCTCTTCCTCCTCTCTCTTCCTCCTCTCACTTCCTCCTCTATCTTCCTCCTCTCTCTTCCTCCTCTCTCTTCCTCCTCTCTCTTCCTCCTCTCTCTTCCTCCTCTTTACTCTTCCTCTCTCTTCCTCCTCTCTCTTCTCTCTCTCTCCTCTTCCTCTCTCTTCCTCCTCTCTCTTCCTCCTCTCTCTTCCTCCTCTCTATTCCTCCTGTCTCTTCGTCCTCTCTCTTCCTCCTCTCTCTTCCTCCTCTCACTTCCACCTCTATCTTCCTCCTCTCTCTTCCCCCTGTCTCTTCGTCCTCTCCCTTCCTCCTCTCTCTTCCTCCACTCTCTTCCTTCTCTCTCCTCTACCACTCTCTTCCTCCTCTCTTTTCCTCCTCTCTCTTCCTCCTCTCTCTTCCTCCTCTCACTTCCTCCTCTATCTTCCTCCTCTCTCTTCCTCCTCACTCTACCTCCTCTCTCTTCCTCCTCTCTCTTCCTCCTCTGTCTTCCTCCTTTCTCCTCCTCCTCTCTCTTCCTCCTCTCTCTTCCTCCTCTCTCCTGCACCTAGCATTTCCTTCTCTCTCCTCCTCCTCTCTCTTCCTCTCTCTCTCCTCCTCCTTTCTCTTACTCCTATCTTGTCCTCCTCTCTCATCCTCCTCTCTCTTCCTCCTCTCTCCTCCTCCTCTCTCTTCCTCCTCTCTATTCCTCCTCTCTCTTCCTCCTCTCTCTTCCTCCTCTCTCCTCCTCCTCTCTCTTCCTCCTCTCTCGTCCTCCTCTCTCTTCCTCCTCTCTCCTACTCATCTCTCTTCCTCCTCTCCCTTCCTCCTCTCTCTTCCTCCTCTCTCCTCCTTCTCTCTCCTCCTCCTCTCTCCTCCTCCTATCTCTTCCTCCTCTCTCTCCCTTCTCTCTCCTCTTCCTCTCTCTTCCTCCTCTTTCTTCCTCCTGTCAATTCCTCCTCTCTCTTCCTCCTCTCTCTTCCTCCTCTCTCTTCCTCCTCTCTATTCCTTCACTCTCCTCCTCCTCTCTCCTCCTCCTCTCTCTTCCTCCTCTCTCTTCCTTCGCTCTCCTCTTCCTCTCTCTTCCTCCTCTCTCTTCCTCCTCTCACTTCCTCCTCTATCTTCATTCTCTCTCCTCCTCCTCTCTCCTCCCCCTCTCTCTTCCTCCTCTCTCTTCCTCCTCTCTCCTCCTCCTCTCTCTTCCTCATCTCTCTTCCTCCTCTCTCTTCCTCCTCTCTCTTCCTCCTGTATCTTCCTCCTCGCTCTTCCTCCGGTCTCTTCCTCCTCTCTCTTCCTTTTCTCTCTTCCTCCTCTCTCTTCCTCCTCTCTATTCCTCCTCTCTCTCCCTCCTTTCTCCTCCTACTCTCTCCTCTATTCTGTCTTAGTCCTCTCTCTTCCTCCTCTCTCTTCCTCCTCTGTCTTCCTCCTCTCTCCTCTTCCTCTCTCTTACTCCTGTCTCTTCCACCTGTCTCTTCCTCCTCTCTATTCCTCCCTTCTCTTCCTCCTCTCACTTCCTCCTCTCTCTCCCTCCTTTCTCTTCCTCCTCTCTCTTCTTCCTCTCTCTTCCTTCTCTCTCCTGCTCCTCTCTCTTCCTCCTCTCACTCTTCCTCTCTCTTCCTCCTCTCTCTTCCTCCTCTCTCTTCCTCCTTTCTCTTCCTCCTCTCTCTTCCTCCTGTATCTTCCTCCTCGCTCTTCCTCCGGTCTCTTCCTCCTCTCTCTTCCTCCTCTCTCTTCCTCCTCTCTCTTCCTCCTCTCTATTCCTCCTCTCTCTTTCTCCTCTCTCCTCCTACTCTCTCCTCCTCCTCTCTCTTCCTCCTCTCTCCTCCTCCTCTCTCCTCTATTCTCTCTTAGTCCTCTCTCTTCCTCCTGTCTCTTCCTCCTCTATCTTCCTCCTCTGTCTTCCTCCTCTCTCCTTTTCCTCTCTCTTCCTCCTCTATATTACTCCTGTCTCTTCCTCCTCTCTCTTCCTCCTCTCTCCTTGTCCTCTCTCCTCCTCCTCTCTCCTCTTCCTCTCTCTTCCTCCTCATTCTTATTCCTCTCTCTTTCTCCTCTCTCCTCCTCCTCTCTCTTCTTCCTCTCTCTTCCTCCTCTCACTTCCTCCTCTATCTTCCTCCTCTCTCTTCCTCCTCTCTCTTCCTCCTCACTCTTCCTCCTCTCCCTTCCTCCTCTCTCTTCCTCCTCTGTCTTCCTCCTCTCTCCTCCTCCTCTCTCTTCCTCCTCTCTCTTCCTCCTCTCTCCTGCACCTATCATTTCCTTCTCTCTCCTCCTCCTCTCTCTTCTTCCTCTCTCCTCCTCCTCTCTCTTCCTCCTCTCTCTTCCTCTTTTCTCTTACTCCTCTCTCCTTCTCCTGTCTCATCTTCATCCTTTTCCTCCTCTCTACTCTTACTCTCTCTTCCTCCTGTCTCTTTCACCTGTCTCTTCCTCCTCTCTCTTCCTCCTGTCTCTTCCTCCGCTCTCTTCCTCCTCTCGCTTCCTCCTCTCTCTTCCTTATCTCTCCTCTTACTCTCTCTTCCTCCTCTCTCCTCCTACACTCTCTTCCTCTTCTCTCTTCCTCCTCTCTCTCCCTCCTCTCTCTTCCTCCTCTCTCTTCTTCCTCTCTCTTCCTTCTCTCTCCTGCTCCTCTCTCTTCCTCCTCTCACTCTTCCTCTCTCTTCCTCCTCTCTCTTCCTCTTCTCTCTTCCTCCTCTCTCTTCCTCCTCTCTCTTCCTCCTGTATCTTCCTCCTCGCTCTTCCTTCGGTCTCTTTCTCCTCTCTCTTCCTCTACTCTCCTCGTCCTCTCTCCTCCTCCTCTCTCCTCTTCCTCTCTCTTCCTCCTCATTCTTATTCCTCTCTCTTTCTCCTCTCTCTTTCTCCTCTCTCCTCCTCCTCTCTCTTCTTCCTCTCTCTTCCTCCTCTCACTTCCTCCTATATCTTCCTCCTCTCTCTTCCTCCTCACTCTACCTCCTCTCTCTTCCTCCTCTCTCTTCCTCCTCTGTCTTCCTCCTCTCTCCTCCTCCTCTCTCTTCCTCCTCTCTCCTGCACCTATCATTTCATTCTCTCTCCTCCTCCTCTCTCTTCCTCTTCTATCCTCCTCCTTTCTCTTACTCCTATCTTGTCCTCCTCTGTCATCCTCCTCTCTCATCCTCCTCTCCCCACTTCCTCTCTCTTCCTCCTCTCTATTCCTACTCTCTCCTCCTCCTCTCTCTTCCTCTGTCTGTTCCTCCTCTCTCTTCCTCCTGTATGTTCCTCCTCTCTCTTCTTCCACTCTTTTCCTCCTGTATCTTCCTCCTCTCTCTTCCTCCTATCTCTTCCTCTTCTCTCTTCCTCCTTTCTCTTCCTCCTCTCTCTTCCACCTCTCTCTTCCTCCTCTCTCTTCCGCTTCTCTCTTTTTCCTCTATCTTCCTCCTCTCTCTTCCTCCTCTCTGTTCCTCAACTCTCTTCCTCCTGTCTCTTCCTCCTCTCTCTTCCTTCTCTCTCTTCCTCCTCTCTCTTCCTCCTGTATCTTCCTCCTCGCTCTTCCTCCGGTCTCTTCCTCCTCTCTTTCCTCCTCTCTCTTCCTCCTCTCTCTTCCTCCTCTCTATTCCTCCTCTCTCTTTCTCCTCTCTCCTCCTACTCTCTCCTCCTCCTCTCTCTTTCTCCTCTCTCCTCCTCCTCTCTCTTCCTCCTCTCTCCTCCTCCTCTCTCTTCCTCCTCTCTATTCCTCCTCTCTCTTCCTCCTCTCTCTTCCTCCTCTCTCCTCATCCTCTCTCTTCCTCATCTCTCGTCCTCCTCTCTCTTCCTCCTCTCTCTTCCTCCTCTCTCTTCCTTTTCTCTCTTCCTCCTCTCTCTTCCTCCTCTCTATTCCTCCTCTCTCTTTCTCCTCTCTCCTCCTAATCTCTCCACCTCCTCTCTCTTCCTCCTCTCTCCTCCTCCTCTCTCCTCTATTGTCTCTTAGTCCTCTCTCTTCCTCCTCTCTCTTCCTCCTCTCTCTTCCTCCTCTCTCTTCCTCCTCACTCTTTGTCCTCTCTCCTCCTTCTCTCTCCTCCTACTCTCTCTTCCTCCTCTCGCTTCCTCCTCTCTCTTCCTTCTCTCTCCTCTTACTCTCCCTTCCTCCTCTCTCCTCCTACACTCCCTTCCTCCTCTCTCTTCCTCCTCTCTCTCCCTCCTCTCTCTTCCTCCTCTCTCTTCCTCCTCTCTCTTCCTCCTCTATCTTCCTCCTGTATCTTCCTCCTCGCTCTTCCTCCGGTCTCTTCCTCCTCTCTCTTACTTCTCTCTCTTTCTCCTCTCTCTTTCTCCTCTCTCTTCCTCCTGTCTCTTTATCCTCTCTCTTCCTCCTCTCACTTCCTCCATCTTCCTCCTCTCTCTTCCTCCTCTCTCTTCCTCCTCCCTCTTCCTCCACTCTCTTCCTTCTCTCTCCTCCTCCTCTCTCCTCCTCCACTCTCTTCCTCCTCTCTCTTCCTTCTCTCTCCTCTTCCTCTTTCTTCCTCCTCTCTCTTCCTCCTCTTTCTTCCTCCTCTCTCTTCCTACTCTCTC
Organism: Strix occidentalis; assembly: GCA_030819815.1. Lineage (NCBI taxonomy): Eukaryota > Metazoa > Chordata > Aves > Strigiformes > Strigidae > Strix > Strix occidentalis. The sequence continues at coordinate 96,650 of JASWHU010000351.1, read as the reverse complement.
TTCCTTCTCTAACCTCCTCCTGTCTCTTCCTCGTCTCTCTTCCTCCTCTCTCCTCTTCCTTTCTCTTCCTCCACTCTATTACTCCTGTCTCTTCCTTCTTTAGCTTCCTCCTCTCTCCTCTTCCTCTCTCTTCCTCCTCTCTATTACTCTTGTCTCTTCCTCCTCTCTCTTCCTCCTTTCTCTTAATCCTCTCTCCTTCTCCTCTCTCTTCCTCCTCTCTCTCCCTTCTCTCTCCTCTTCTTCTCTCTTCCTCCTCTCTCTTCCTCCTCTTTCTTCCTCCTGTCAACTCCTCCTCTCTCTTCCTCCTCTCTCTTCCTCCTCTCTCTTCCTCCTCTCTCTTCCTTCTCTCTCCTCCTCCTCTCTCCTCCTCCTCTCTCTTCCTCCTCTCTCTTCCTTCGCTCCCCTCTTCCTCTCTCTTCCTCCTCTCTCTTCCTCCTCTCATTTCCTCCACTATCTTCATTCTCTCTCCTCCTCCTCTCTCCTCCCCCTCTCTCTTCCTCCTCTCTCTTCCTCCTCTCTCCTCTTCTTCTCTCTCCTTCCTCTCTCTTCCTCCTCTCTTCCTCCCTCCTTCTTCCTCCTCTCTCATCCTCCTCTCTCCTCCTCCTCTCTCTTCCTCCTCTCTATTCTTCCTCTCTCTTCCTCCTCTCTCTTCCTCCTCTCTCCTCCTCCTCTCTCTTCCTCCTCTCTGCTCCTCCTATCTCTTTCTCCTCTCTCCTCCTCATCTCTCTACCTCCTCTCTCTTCCTCCTCTCTTTCCCTTCTTTCTCCTCCTCCTCTCTCTTCCTCCTCTCTCTTCCTCTTCTCTCCTCCACTTCTCTCCTCTTCCTCTGTCTTCCTCCTCTCTCTTCCTCCTCTCTCTTCCTCCTCTCTCTTCCTCCTCTTTCCTCTTCCTCTCCCTTCCTCCTCTCCCTTGCTCCTCTCTCTTCCTCCTTTCTCTTACTCCTCTCTCCTTCTCCCCTCTCATCCTCCTCCCTCTTCCTCCTGTCTCTGCCTCCTCTCACTTCTCCCTGTCTCTTCGACCTCTCTCTTCCTCCTCTCTCTTCCTCCTCTCTCTTCCTCCTCTCTCTTCCTTCTCTCTCCTCCTCGTCTCTCATCCTCCTCTCTCTTCCTCCCCTCTCTTCCTTCTCTCTCCTCTTCCTCTCTCTTCCTCCTCTCTTTTCCTCCTCTCACTTCCTCCTCTATCTTCCTCCTCTCTTCCTCCTCTCTCTTCCTCCTCTTTCTTCCTCCTCTCTCTTCCTCCTCTCTCTTCCTCCTCTCTCTTCCTCCTCTCACTTCCTCCTCGATCTTCCTCCTCTCTCTTCCTCCTCTCTCTTCCTCCTCTTTATTCCTCCCCTCTCTTCCTCCTCTCTCTTCCTCCTCTCTTCCTCCTCTCACTTCCTCCTCTCTCTTCCTCCTCTCTCTTCCTCCTGTCTCTTCCTCCTCTCTCTTCCTCCTGTCTCTTCCTCCTCTCTCTTCCTCCTCTCTCTTCCTTCTTTCTCCTCCTCCTCTCTCCTCCTCCTCTCTCCTCTTCCTCTCTCTTCCTCCTCTTTCCTCTTCCTCTCCCTTCCTCCTCTCTCTTCCTCCTCTCTCTTCCTGCTCTCTCCACTTCCTCTATCTTCCTCCTCTCTCTTCCTCTTCTCTCCTCCACTTCTCTCCTCTTCCTCTCTCTTCCTCCTCTCTCTTCCTCCTCTCTCTTCCTCCTGTCTCTTCCTCCTCTCTCTTCCTCCTCTCTCTTCCTTCTTTCTCCTCCTCCTCTCTCCTCCTCCTCTCTCTTCCTCCTCTCTCTTCCTTCTCTCTCCTCTTCCTCTCTCTTCCTCCTCGCTCTCTCCTCCTCTCTCTTCCTCCTGTCTCCTCTTCCTCTCTCTTCCTCCTCTCTCTTCATACTCTCTCTCCCTCCTCTCTCTTCCTCCTCTTTCCTCTTCCTCTCTCTTCCTCCTCTCTCTTCCTCCTCTCTCTTCCTCCTCTCTCCTCCTCCTCTGTCCTCCTCCTCTCTCTTCCTCCTCTCTCTTCCTCCTCTCTCTTCCTCCTCTCTCTTCCTCCTCTTTCCTCTTCCTCTCTCTTCCTCCTCTCTCTTCCTCCTCTATCTTACTCCTCTCTCCTCCTCCTCAGTCCTCCTCCTCTCTCTTCCTCCTCTCTCTTCTCTCTCTCTCCTCTTCCTCTCTCTTCCTCCTCTCTCTTCCTCCTCTCTCTTCCTCCTCTCACTTCCTCCTCTATCTTCCTCCTCTCTCTTCCCCCTGTCTCTTCGTCCTCTCTCTTCCTCCTCTCTCTTCCTCCTCTCTCCTCCTCCTCTCTCTTCCTCCCCTCTCTTCCTTCTCTCTCCTCTACCACTCTCTTCCTCCTCTCTTTTCCTCCTCTCTCTTCCTCCTCTCTCCTCCTCCTCTCTCCTCCTCCTCTCTCTTCCTCCTCTATCTTCCTTCTCACTCCTCTTCCTCTCTCTTCCTCCTCTCTCTTCCTCCTCTCTCTTCCTCCTCTCTCATCTTCCTCTCTCTTCCTCCTCTCTCTTCCTCTTCTCTCCTCCAATTATCTCCTCTTCCTCTCTCTTCCTCCTCTCTCTTCCTCCTCTCTCTTCCTTCTCTCTCCTCTTCCTCTCTCTTCCTCCTCTCTCTTCCTTCTCTCTCCTCCTCCTCTCTGCTCCTCCTCTCTCTTCCTCCTCTCTCTTCCTTCTCTCTCCTCTTCCTCTCTCTTCCTCCTCTGTCTTCCTCCTCTCTCTGCCCGCTCTCTCCTCTTCCTCTCTCTTCCTCCTCTCTCTTCCTCCTCTCTCTTCCTGCTCTATCTTCTTCCTCTATCTTCCTCCTCTCTCTTCCTCTTCTCTCCTCCACTTCTCTCCTCTTCCTCTCTCTTCCTCCTCTCTCTTCCTCCTCTCTCTTCCTCCTCTTTCCTCTGCCTCTCTCTTCCTCCTCTCTCTTCCTCCTCTCTCTTCCTCCTTTCTCTTACTCCTCTCTCCTTCTCCTCTCTCATCCTCCTCTCTCTTCCTCCTGTCTCTTCGTCCTGTCTCTTCCTCCTCTCACTTCTTCCTGTCTCTTCGTCCTCTCTCTTCCTCCTCTCTCTTCCTCCTCTCACTTCCTCCTCTATCTTCCTCCTCTCTCTTCCTCCTCTCTCTTCCTCCTCTCTCTTCCTCCTCTCTCTTCCTCCTCTTTACTCTTCCTCTCTCTTCCTCCTCTCTCTTCTCTCTCTCTCTTCTTCCTCTCTCTTCCTCCTCTCTCTTCCTCCTCTCTCTTCCTCCTCTCTATTCCTCCTGTCTCTTCGTCCTCTCTCTTCCTCCTCTCTCATCCTCCTCTCACTTCCTCCTCTATCTTCCTCCTCTCTCTTCCCCCTGTCTCTTCGTCCTCTCCCTTCCTCCTCTCTCTTCCTCCCCTCTCTTCCTTCTCTCTCCTCTACCACTCTCTTCCTCCTCTCTTTTCCTCCTCTCTCTTCCTCCTCTCTCTTCCTCCTCTCACTTCCTCCTCTATCTTCCTCCTCTCTCTTCCTCCTCACTCTACCTCCTCTCTCTCCTCCTCCTCTCTTCCTCCTCTGTCTTCCTCCTTTCTCCTCCTCCTCTCTCTTCCTCCTCTCTCTTCCTCCTCTCTCCTGCACCTAGCATTTCCTTCTCTCTCCTCCTCCTCTCTCTTCCTCTTCTCTCCTCCTCCTTTCTCTTACTCCTATCTTGTCCTCCTCTCTCATCCTCCTCTCTCTTCCTCCTCTCTCCTCCTCCTCTCTCTTCCTCCTCTCTATTCCTCCTCTCTCTTCCTCCTCTCTCTTCCTCCTCTCTCCTCCTCCTCTCTCTTCCTCCTCTCTCGTCCTCCTCTCTCTTCCTCCTCTCTCCTACTCATCTCTCTTCCTCCTCTCCCTTCCTCCTCTCTCTTCCTCCTCTCTCCTCCTTCTCTCTCCTCCTCCTCTCTCCTCCTCCTATCTCTTCCTCCTCTCTCTCCCTTCTCTCTCCTCTTCCTCTCTCTTCCTCCTCTTTCTTCCTCCTGTCAATTCCTCCTCTCTCTTCCTCCTCTCTCTTCCTCCTCTCTCTTCCTCCTCTCTATTCCTTCACTCTCCTCCTCCTCTCTCCTCCTCCTCTCTCTTCCTCCTCTCTCTTCCTTCGCTCTCCTCTTCCTCTCTCTTCCTCCTCTCTCTTCCTCCTCTCACTTCCTCCTCTATCTTCATTCTCTCTCCTCCTCCTCTCTCCTCCCCCTCTCTCTTCCTCCTCTCTCTTCCTCCTCTCTCCTCCTCCTCTCTCTTCCTCATCTCTCTTCCTCCTCTCTCTTCCTCCTCTCTCTTCCTCCTGTATCTTCCTCCTCGCTCTTCCTCCGGTCTCTTCCTCCTCTCTCTTCCTTTTCTCTCTTCCTCCTCTCTCTTCCTCCTCTCTATTCCTCCTCTCTCTCCCTCCTCTCTCCTCCTACTCTCTCCTCTATTCTCTCTTAGTCCTCTCTCTTCCTCCTCTCTCTTCCTCCTCTGTCTTCCTCCTCTCTCCTCTTCCTCTCTCTTACTCCTGTCTCTTCCACCTGTCTCTTCCTCCTCTCTATTCCTCCCTTCTCTTCCTCCTCTCACTTCCTCCTCTCTCTCCCTCCTTTCTCTTCCTCCTCTCTCTTCTTCCTCTCTCTTCCTTCTCTCTCCTGCTCCTCTCTCTTCCTCCTCTCACTCTTCCTCTCTCTTCCTCCTCTCTCTTCCTCCTCTCTATTCCTCCTTTCTCTTCCTCCTCTCTCTTCCTCCTGTATCTTCCTCCTCGCTCTTCCTCCGGTCTCTTCCTCCTCTCTCTTCCTCCTCTCTCTTCCTCCTCTCTCTTCCTCCTCTCTATTCCTCCTCTCTCTTTCTCCTCTCTCCTCCTACTCTCTCCTCCTCCTCTCTCTTCCTCCTCTCTCCTCCTCCTCTCTCCTCTATTCTCTCTTAGTCCTCTCTCTTCCTCCTGTCTCTTCCTCCTCTATCTTCCTCCTCTGTCTTCCTCCTCTCTCCTTTTCCTCTCTCTTCCTCCTCTATATTACTCCTGTCTCTTCCTCCTCTCTCTTCCTCCTCTCTCCTTGTCCTCTCTCCTCCTCCTCTCTCCTCTTCCTCTCTCTTCCTCCTCATTCTTATTCCTCTCTCTTTCTCCTCTCTCCTCCTCCTCTCTCTTCTTCCTCTCTCTTCCTCCTCTCACTTCCTCCTCTATCTTCCTCCTCTCTCTTCCTCCTCTCTCTTCCTCCTCACTCTTCCTCCTCTCTCTTCCTCCTCTCTCTTCCTCCTCTGTCTTCCTCCTCTCTCCTCCTCCTCTCTCTTCCTCCTCTCTCTTCCTCCTCTCTCCTGCACCTATCATTTCCTTCTCTCTCCTCCTCCTCTCTCTTCTTCCTCTCTCCTCCTCCTCTCTCTTCCTCCTCTCTCTTCCTCTTTTCTCTTACTCCTCTCTCCTTCTCCTGTCTCATCTTCATCCTTTTCCTCCTCTCTACTCTTACTCTCTCTTCCTCCTGTCTCTTTCACCTGTCTCTTCCTCCTCTCTCTTCCTCCTGTCTCTTCCTCCGCTCTCTTCCTCCTCTCGCTTCCTCCTCTCTCTTCCTTATCTCTCCTCTTACTCTCTCTTCCTCCTCTCTCCTCCTACACTCTCTTCCTCTTCTCTCTTCCTCCTCTCTCTCCCTCCTCTCTCTTCCTCCTCTCTCTTCTTCCTCTCTCTTCCTTCTCTCTCCTGCTCCTCTCTCTTCCTCCTCTCACTCTTCCTCTCTCTCTTACTCCTCTCTCTTCCTCTTCTCTCTTCCTCCTCTCTCTTCCTCCTCTCTCTTCCTCCTGTATCTTCCTCCTCGCTCTTCCTTCGGTCTCTTTCTCCTCTCTCTTCCTCTACTCTCCTCGTCCTCTCTCCTCCTCCTCTCTCCTCTTCCTCTCTCTTCCTCCTCATTCTTATTCCTCTCTCTTTCTCCTCTCTCTTTCTCCTCTCTCCTCCTCCTCTCTCTTCTTCCTCTCTCTTCCTCCTCTCACTTCCTCCTATATCTTCCTCCTCTCTCTTCCTCCTCACTCTACCTCCTCTCTCTTCCTCCTCTCTCTTCCTCCTCTGTCTTCCTCCTCTCTCCTCCTCCTCTCTCTTCCTCCTCTCTCCTGCACCTATCATTTCATTCTCTCTCCTCCTCCTCTCTCTTCCTCTTCTATCCTCCTCCTTTCTCTTAGTCCTATCTTGTCCTCCTCTGTCATCCTCCTCTCTCATCCTCCTCTCCCCACTTCCTCTCTCTTCCTCCTCTCTATTCCTACTCTCTCCTCCTCCTCTCTCTTCCTCTGTCTGTTCCTCCTCTCTCTTCCTCCTGTATGTTCCTCCTCTCTCTTCTTCCACTCTTTTCCTCCTGTATCTTCCTCCTCTCTCTTCCTCCTATCTCTTCCTCTTCTCTCTTCCTCCTTTCTCTTCCTCCTCTCTCTTCCACCTCTCTCTTCCTCCTCTCTCTTCCGCTTCTCTCTTTTTCCTCTATCTTCCTCCTCTCTCTTCCTCCTCTCTGTTCCTCAACTCTCTTCCTCCTGTCTCTTCCTCCTCTCTCTTCCTTCTCTCTCTTCCTCCTCTCTCTTCCTCCTGTATCTTCCTCCTCGCTCTTCCTCCGGTCTCTTCCTCCTCTCTTTCCTCCTCTCTCTTCCTCCTCTCTCTTCCTCCTCTCTATTCCTCCTCTCTCTTTCTCCTCTCTCCTCCTACTCTCTCCTCCTCCTCTCTCTTTCTCCTCTCTCCTCCTCCTCTCTCTTCCTCCTCTCTCCTCCTCCTCTCTCTTCCTCCTCTCTATTCCTCCTCTCTCTTCCTCCTCTCTCTTCCTCCTCTCTCCTCATCCTCTCTCTTCCTCATCTCTCGTCCTCCTCTCTCTTCCTCCTCTCTCTTCCTCCTCTCTCTTCCTTTTCTCTCTTCCTCCTCTCTCTTCCTCCTCTCTATTCCTCCTCTCTCTTTCTCCTCTCTCCTCCTAATCTCTCCACCTCCTCTCTCTTCCTCCTCTCTCCTCCTCCTCTCTCCTCTATTGTCTCTTAGTCCTCTCTCTTCCTCCTCTCTCTTCCTCCTCTCTCTTCCTCCTCTCTCTTCCTCCTCACTCTTTGTCCTCTCTCCTCCTTCTCTCTCCTCCTACTCTCTCTTCCTCCTCTCGCTTCCTCCTCTCTCTTCCTTCTCTCTCCTCTTACTCTCCCTTCCTCCTCTCTCCTCCTACACTCCCTTCCTCCTCTCTCTTCCTCCTCTCTCTCCCTCCTCTCTCTTCCTCCTCTCTCTTCCTCCTCTCTCTTCCTCCTCTATCTTCCTCCTGTATCTTCCTCCTCGCTCTTCCTCCGGTCTCTTCCTCCTCTCTCTTACTTCTCTCTCTTTCTCCTCTCTCTTCATCCTCTCTCTTCCTTCTCTCTCCTCTTCCTCTCTCTTCTCATCTCTCTTCCTCCTCTCTCTTCCTCCTCTCTCCTCCTCCTCTCTCCTTCTCCTCTCTCTTCCTACTCTCTCTTCCTTCTCTAACCTCCTCCTGTCTCTTCCTCCTCTCTCCTCTTCCTCTCTCTTCCTCCTCTCTATTACTCCTGTCTTTCCTCCTCTCTCTTCCTCCTCTCTCCTCTTCCTCTCTCTTCCTCCTCTCTCTTCCTCCTCTCTCTTCCTACTCTCTCTTCCTTCTCTGTCTTCCTCCTCTCTCTTACTTCTCTTTCTCCTCTCTCCTCCTCCTCTCTCTTCCTCCTCTCTCCTCCTCCTCTCTCCTCCTACTCTCTCTTCCTCATCTCTCTTCCTCCTTTCTCTTACTCCTCTCTCCTTCTCCTCTCTCATCCTCCTCTCTCTTCCTCCTTTATCCTCCTCCTCTCTCTTCCTCCTGCCTCTTCCTCCTCTCTCTTCCTCCTCTCTCTTCCTCCTGTCTCTTCCTCCTCTCTCTTCCTCCTGTCTGTTCCTCCTCTCTCTTTCTCCTGTCTCTTCCTCTGTCTGTTCCTCCTCTCTCTTCCTCCTGTATGTTCCTCCTCTCTCTTCCTCCTCTCTCTTCCTACTATCTCTTCCTCTTCTCTCTTACTCCTCTCTCTTCCTTCTCTCACGTCCTCCTATCTCTTCCTCCTCTCTCCTCTTCCTCTATCTTCCTCCTCTCTCTTCCTCCTCTCTCTTCCACCTGACTCTTCCTCCTCTCTCATCCTCCTGTCTCTTCCTTCTCTGTCTTCCTCCTCTTTTTTCCTTCAGTCTCTTCCTCCTCTCTCTTCCTCCTCTCTCTTCCTCCACACTCTTCCTCCTGTCAATTCCTGCTCTCTCCTCCTCCTCTCTCTTCCTCCAATCTCCTCCTCCTCTCTCTTCCTCCTCTCTCCTCCTCCTCTCTCTTCCTCTTCTCTGTTCCTCCACTCTCTTCCTCCTGTCTCTTTCTCCTCTCTCCTCCTTCTCTCTCCTCCTATTCTCTCTTCCTCCTCTCTCTTCCTCCTTTCTCTTACTCCTCTCTCCTTCTCCTCTCTCATCCTCATCTCTCTTCCTCCTCTCTCCTCTTCCTTTCCCATCCTCCTGTCTCTTCCACCTGTCTCTTCCTCCTCTCACTTCCTCCTCTCTCTTCCTCCTCTCTCTTCCTCCTCTCACTTCCTCCTCCTCGCTCTTCCTTCTCTCTCCTCTTACTCTCTCTTCCTCCTCTCTCCTCCACCTCTCTCTTCCTCCTCTCTCTTCCTCCTCTCTCTTTCTCCTCTCTCTTCCTCCTCTCTATTTCTCCTCTCTCTTCCTCCTGTCTGTTCCTCCTGTCTGTTTTTCCTCTCTCTTCCTACTGTCTCTTCCTCCTCTCTCTTCCTCCTCTCTCTTCCTCCACTCTCTTCCTCCTGTATCTTCCTCCAATCTGTTCCTCTTATCTCTTACTCCTCTCTCTTCCTTCTCTCTCCTCCTCCTCTCTCTTCCTCCTCTCTCCTCCTCCTCTCTCTTCCTCCTCTCTCCTCCTCCTCTCTCTTCCTCCTCTCTCCTCCTGCTGTCTCCCCTTCCTCTCTCTTCCTCCTCTCTCTTCGTCCTCTCTCCTCCTCCTCTCTCCTCCTCCTCTCTCTTCCTCCTCTCTATTCCTCCTCTCTCTTCCTCCTCTCTCTTCCTCCTCTCTCCTCCTCCTCTCTCTTCCTCTCTCTCCTCCTCCTCTCTCTTTCTCCTCTCTCCTCCTCATCTCTCTTCCTCCTCTCTCTTCCTCCTCTCTCTTCCACCTCTCTCCTCCTGCTCTCTCTTCCTCCTCTCTTTTCCTCCTCTCTCTTCCTCCTGTCTGTTCCCCCTGTCTGTTCCTCCTCTCTCTTCCTCCGGTATCTTCCTCCTATCTCTTCCTCTTCTCTCTTACTCGTCTCTCTTCCTCCTGTCTCCTCATCCTCTCTCTTCCTCCTCTCTCTTCCTCCTCTCTCTTCCTCCTCTCTCCTCCTCCTCTCTCTTCCTTCTCTCTCTTCCTCCTCTCTCTTCTACCTATCATTTCCTCCTCTCTCCTCTTCCTCTCTCTTCCTCCTCTCTCCTCCTCCCCTCTCCTCCTCCTCACTCTTCCTCCTCTCTCTTCCTTCTCGCTCCTCTTCCTCTCTCTTCCTCCACTCTCTTCCTGCTGTCTTTTCCTCCTCTCTATTACTCCTGTCTCTTCCTCCTCTCTCTTCCTCCTCTCTCTTCCTCCTCTCTCTTTCTCCTCTCTCTTCCTCCTCTCTCTTCCTCCTCTCTCTTCCTCCTCTCTCTTCCTCCTCTCTCTTCCTCCACACTCTTCCTCCTGTCACTTCCTGCTCTCTCCTCCTCCTCTCTCTTCCTCCAATCTCCTCCTCCTCTCTCTTCCTCCTCTCTCCTCCTCCTCTCTCTTCCTCATCTCTGTTCCTCCACTCTCTTCCTCCTGTCTCTTTCTCCTCTCTCTTCCTTCTCTCTCCTCCTCCTCTCTCTTCCTCCTCTCTCCTCCTCCTCTCTCTTCCTCCTCTCTATTCCTCCTCACTCTTTCTCCTCTCTCCTCCTTCTCTCTCCTCCTCCTCTCTCTTCCTTCTCTCTCTTCCTCCTCTCTCTTCTACCTATCATTTCCTCCTCTCTCCTCTTCCTCTCTCTTCCTCATCTCTCCTCCTCCCCTCTCCTCCTCCTCACTCTTCCTCCTCTCTCTTCCTTCTCGCTCCTCTTCCTCTCTCTTCCTCCACTCTCTTCCTGCTGTCTTTTCCTCCTCTCTATTACTCCTGTCTCTTCCTCCTCTCTCATCCTCCTCTCTCTTCCTCCGGATCCTTCCTCCTCTCTCATCCTCTCTCTTCCTCCTCTCTCCTCCTCTCTCCTCCTCCTCTCTCTTCCTCCTCTCTCTTCCTCCTCTCTCTTCCTTCTCTCTCCTCCTCCTCTCTCCTCCTACACTCTCTTCCTCCTCTCTCTTCCTCCTTTCTCTTACTCCTCTCTCCTCCTCCTGTCTCCTCTTCCTCTATATTCCTCCTCTCTCTTCCTACTCTCTCTCTTCCTCGTCTCTCTTCCACCTCTCTCTTCCTTCTCTCTCCTCCTCCTCTCTCTTCCTCCTCTCTGTTCCTCCTCTCTCTTCCTTCTCTCTCCTCCTCCTCTCTTCTACTATTCTCTTCCTTCTCTCTCTTCCTCCTCTCTCCACTTCCTCTCTCTTCCTTCTCTCTGTTCCTCCTGTCTCTTCCTCCTCTCTCTTCCTCCTGTCTCTTCCTCCTCTCATTTCCTCCTCTCTCTTCCTCCTGTCTCTTCCTCCTCTCTCTTCCTCCTCTCTCTTCCTCCTCTATGCTCTTCCTCTGTCTTCCTCCTCTCTCTTCCTCTTCTCTCCTCCTCCTCTCTCCTCCTACTCTCTCTTCCTCCTCTCATTTCCTCCTCTCTCTTCCTCCTGTCTCTTCCTCCTCTCTCTTCCTGCTCTGTTCCTCCTCTCTCCTCCTCCTCTCTACTCCTCCTCTCTCTTCCTCCTCTCTACTCCTCCTCTCTCTTCCTTCTCTCTCCTCTTCCTCTCTCTTCCTCCTCTCTCTTCCTCCTCTCTCTTCCTCCTCTCTCCTCCTCTTCTCTCCTCTTCCTCTCTATTCCTCCTCTCTCCTCCTCCTCTCTCTTCTTCCTCTCTCTTCCTCCTCTTTCTTCCTTCTTTCTCTTCCTTCTCTCTCCTCTTCCACGCTCTTCCTCCTCTCTCTTCCTCCTCTTTCTTCCTCCTTACTCTCCCTCCTCTCTCTTCTTACTCTCTCTTCCTTCTCTATCCTCCTCCTCTCTCTTCCTCCTCTCACTGCCTCCTCTCTCCTCTTCCTCTCTCTTCCTCCTCTCTCTTCCTCCTCTCTCTTCCTCCTCTCTCTTCCTCCTCTCTCCTCTTCCTCTCTCTTCCTCCTCTCTCTTCCTCCTCTCTCCTCATCCTCTACATTCCTCCTCTCTCCTACACTCTCTTCCTCCTCTCTCTTCCTCCTCGCTGTTCCACCTATCATTTCCTCCTCTCTCCTCTTTCTCTCTCTTCCTCCTCTCTCCTCCTCCTCTCTCCTCCTCCTCTCTCTTCCTCTTCTCTCTACTTTCTCTCTACTCCTCCTCTATCTTCCTCCTCTCTCTTCCTCCACTCTCTTCCTCCTCTCTCTTCCTCCTCTCTCTTCCTTCTCTCTCCTTCTCCTCTCTCTTTCTCCTCTCTCTTCCTACTCTCTCTTCCTCCTCTCTCCTCTTCCTCTCTCTTCCTCCTCCCTCTTCCTCCTCTTTCTTCCTCCTCTATCTTCCTCCTATCTCTTCCTCCTGTCTCTTCCTCCTGTCTCTTCCTCCTCTCACTTCGTCCTCTATCATCCTCCTCTCTCTTCCACCTCTCTCTTCCTTCTCTCTCCTCCTACTCTCTCTTCCTCCTCTCTGTTCCTCCTCTCTCTTCCTTCTATCTCCTCCTCCTCTCTTCTACAATTCTCTTCCTCCTCTCTCTTCCTCCTCTCTCCACTTCCTCTCTCTTCCTTCTCTCTGTTCCTCCTGTCTCTTCCTCCTCTCTCTTCCTCCTGTCTCTTCCTCCTCTCATTTCCCTCTTCCTCCTCTCTCTTCCTCCTGTCTCTTCCTCCTCTCTCTTCCTCCACTCTCTTCCTCCTGTCTCTTCCTCCCCTCTCTTCCTCCTGTCTCTTCCTATTCTCTCTTACACCTCTATCTTCCTTCTCTCTCCTCCTCCTCTCTCTTCCTCCTCTCTCCTCCTCCTCTCATTTCCTCCTCTCTCTTCCTCCTCTCTCTTCCTCCTCTCTCTTCCTCCTCTCATTTCCTCCTCTCTCTTCCTCCTCTCTCTTCCTCCTGTCTCTTCCTCCTCTCTCTTCCTCCTCTATCCTCCTCCTCTCTCTTCCTCCTCTCATTTCCTCCTCTCTCTTCCTCCTTTCTCTTCCTCCTCTCTCTTCCTGCTCTGTTCCTCCTCTCTCCTCCTCCTCTCTACTCCTCCTCTCTCTTCCTCCCCTCTCCTCCTCCTCTCTCTTCCTTCTCTCTCCTCTTCCTCTCTCTTCCTCCTCTCTCTTCCTCCTCTCTCTTCCTCCTCTCTCCTCCTCTTCTCTCCACTTCCTCTCTATTCCTCCTCTCTCCTCCTCCTCTCTCTTCTTCCTCTCTCTTCCTCCTCTCTCTTCCTTCTTTCTCTTCCTTCTCTCTCCTCTTCCACGCTCTTCCTCCTCTCTCTTCCTCCTCTTTCTTCCTCCTTACTCTCCCTCCTCTCTCTTCTTACTCTCTCTTCCTTCTCTATCCTCCTCCTCTCTCTTCCTCCTCTCTCTGCCTCCTCTCTCCTCTTCCTCTCTCTTCCTCCACTCTCTTCCTCCTCTCTCTTCCTCCTCTCTCTTCCTCCTCTCTCTTCCTCCTCTCTCTTCCTCCTCTCTCCTCTTCCTCTCTCTTCCTCCTCTCTCTTCCTCCTCTCTCCTCATCCTCTACATTCCTCCTCTCTCCTACACTCTCTTCCTCCTGTCTCTTCCTCCTCTCTCTTCCACCTATCATTTCCTCCTCTCTCCTCTTCCTCTCTCTTCCTCCTCTCTCCTCCTCCTCTCTCCTCCTCCTCTCTCTTCCTCTTCTCTCTACTTTCTCTCTACTCCTCCTCTATCTTCCTCCTCTCTCTTCCTCCACTCTCTTCCTCCTCTCTCTTCCTCCTCTCTCTTCCTTCTCTCTCCTTCTCCTCTCTCTTTCTCCTCTCTCTTCCTACTCTCTCTTCCTCCTCTCTCCTCTTCCTCTCTTTTCCTCCTCCCTCTTCCTCCTCTTTCTTCCTCCTCTCTCTTCCTCCTCTCTCTTCCTCCTGTCTCTTCCTCCTGTCTCTTCCTCCTCTCACTTCGTCCTCTATCTTCCTCCTCTCTCTTCCACCTCTCTCTTCCTTCTCTCTCCTCCTCCTCTCTCTTCCTCCTCTCTGTTCCTCCTCTCTCTTCCTCCTCTCTCCTCCTCATGTCTCCTCCTCCTCTCTCCTCTTCCTCTCTCTTCCTCCTCTCTCTTACTCCTCTCTCTTTCTCCTCTGTCTTCCTCCTCTCTCTTCCTCCTGCCTCTTCCTACTCTCTCCTCTTCGCCTCTCTTCCTCCTCTCTCTTCCTCCTCTCTACTCATCCTCTATATTCCTCCTCTCTCCTCCTCCTCTCTCTTCTTCCTCTCTTCTCCTCCTCTCTCATCCTCCTCTCTCTTCCTCCTCTCTCATCCTTCTCTCTCCTTCTCCTCTCTCTTTCTCCTCTCTCTTCCTCCTCTCTCTTCCTCCTCTCTCCTCCTCCTCTCTCCTCTTCCTCTCTCTTCCTCCTCTCTCCTCCTCCTCTCTCCTCCTCCTCACTCTTCCTCCTCTCTCTTCCTTCTCTATCCTCTTGCTCTCTCTTCCTCAACTCTCTTCCTGCTGTCTCTTCCTCCTCTCTCTTCCTCCTGTCTCTTCCTCTTCTCTCTCACTCCTCTCTCTTCCTTCTCTCCCTTCCTCCTCTCTCTTCCTCCTCTCTCATCCTCCTGTGTCTTCCTCCTCTCTCCTTTTCCTCTCTCTTCCTCCTCTCTATTACTCCTCTCTCTTTCTCCTCTCTCTTCCTCCTCTCTCTTCCTCCTCTTTCTTCCTCCTCTCTCTTCCTCCTCTCTCCTCCTCCTCTCTCTTCCTCCACTCTCCTCCTCCTCTCTTACTCCTCTCTCCTCCTTCTCTCTCTTACTCCTCTCTCTTCCTCCTCGCTCTTCCTTCTCTCTCTTCCTCCTCTCTCCTCCTCCTCTCTCCTCCTCCTCTCTCTTCCTCTTCTCTCTACTTTCTCTCTACTCCTCCTCTCTCTTCCTCCTCTCTCTTCCTCCTCTCTCTTCCACCTGTCTCTTCCTCCTCTCTCTTCCTCCTCTCTCTTCCTCCTGTCTCTTCCTCCTCTCATTTCCTCCTCTCTCTTCCTCCTCTCTCTTCCTCCTGTCTCTTCCTCCTCTCTCTTCCTCCTCTCTCTTCCTCCTCTATCCTCTTCCTCTCTCTTCCTCCTCTCTCTTCCTCTTCTCTCCTCCTCCTCTCTCCTCCTCCTCTCATTTCCTCCTCTCTCTTCCTCCTCTCTCTTCCTCCTCTCTCTTCCTCCTCTCATTTCCTCCTCTCTCTTCCTCCTCTCTCTTCCTCCTGTCTCTTCCTCCTCTCTCTTCCTCCTCTATCCTCCTCCTCTCTCTTCCTCCTCTCATTTCCTCCTCTCTCTTCCTCCTTTCTCTTCCTCCTCTCTCTTCCTGCTCTGTTCCTCCTCTCTCCTCCTCCTCTCTACTCCTCCTCTCTCTTCCTCCCCTCTCCTCCTCCTCCTCTCTCTTCCTTCTCTCTCCTCTTCCTCTCTCTTCCTCCTCTCCCCTCTTCCACGCTCTTCCTCCTCTCTCTTCCTCCTCTTTCTTCCTCCTTACTCTCCCTCCTCTCTCTTCTTACTCTCTCTTCCTTTTCTATCCTCCTCCTCTCTCTTCCTCCTCTCTCTGCCTCCTCTCTCCTCTTCCTCTCTCTCCTCCACTCTCTTCCTCCTCTCTCTTCCTCCTCTCTCTTCCTCCTCTCTCTTCCTCCTCTCTCTTCCTCCTCTCTCCTCTTCCTCTCTCTTCCTCCTCTCTATTACTCCTGTCTCTTCCTCCTCTCTGCTCCTCCTCTCTATTCCTCCTCTCTATTACTCCGCTCTCTTCCTCCTCTCTCTTCCTCTTCTCTCCTCTTCCTCTCTCTTCCTCCTCCCTCTTCCTCCTCTCTACTACTCCTCTCTCTTCCTCCTCTCTCTTCCTCTTCTCTCCTCTTCCTCTCTATTCCTCCTCTCTCCTCCTCCTCTCTCCTCTTCCTCTCTCTTCCTCCTCTCTCTTCCTCCTGTCTCTTCCTACTATCTCTTCTTTCTCTATCCTCCTCCTCTCTCTTCCTCCTCACTCTTCCTCCTCTGTCTTCCTCCTCTCTCCTTTTCCTCTCTCTTCCTCCTCGCTATTACTCCTGTCTCTTCCTCCTCTCTCCTCACCCTCTATATTCCTACTCTCTCCTCCTCCTCTCTCTTCCTCCTCTCTCTTCCACCTCTCTCTTCCTCGTCTCTCCTCCTCTTCTCTCTTCCTTCTCTCTCTTCCTCCTCTCTCTTCCACCTATCAATTACTCCTCTCTCCTCTTTCTCTCTCTTCCTCCTCTCTCCTCCTCCTCTCTCCTCCTCCTCACTCTTCCTCCTCTCTCTTCCTTCTCTCTCCTCTTCCTCTCTCTTCCCCCACTCTCTTCCTCCTGTCTCTTCCTCCTCTCTCTTCCTCCTGTCTCTTCCTCTTCTCTCTCACTCCTCTCTCTTCCTCCTCTCTATTACTCCTGTCTCTTCCTTCCCTCTCTTCCTCCTCTGTCTTCCTCCTCTCTCCTTTTCCTCTCTCTTCCTCGTCTCTATTACTCCTGTATCTTCCTCCTCTCTCCTCACCCTCTATATTCCTACTCTCTCCTCCTCCTCTCTCTTCTTCCCCTCTCTTCCACCTCTCTCTTCCTCGTCTCTCCTCCTCTTCTCTCTTCCTTCTCTCTCTTCCTCTTCTCTCTTCCACCTATCAATTACTCCTCTCTCCTCTTTCTCTCTCTTCCTCCTCTCTCCTCCTCCTCTCTCCTCCTCCTCACTCTTCCTCCTCTCTCTTCCTTCTCTCTCCTCTTCCTCTCTCTTCCCCCACTCTCTTCCTCCTGTCTCTTCCTCCTCTCTCTTCCTCCTGTCTCTTCCTCTTCTCTCTCATTCCTCTCTCTTCCTCCTCTCTATTACTCCTGTCTCTTCCTCCCCTCTCTTCCTCCTCTGTCTTCCTCCTCTCTCCTTTTACTCTCTCTTCCTCCTCTCTCTTCCTCCTCTCTCTTTCTCCTCTCTCTTCCTCCTCTCTCTTCTAACCTCTCTCTTCCTCCTCTCTCTTCCTCCTGACTCTTCCTCCTCTCTCATCCTCCTGTATCTTCCTCCTCTCTCTTCCTCCTCTTTCTTCCTCCTCGCTCTTCCTCCTCTCTCCTCCTCCTCCCTCTTCCTCCTCTCTCTTCCACTTCTCTCTTCCTTCTCTCTCCTCCTTCTCTCTCTTCCTCCTCTCTCTTCCACCTCTCTCTTCCTTCTCTCTCCTCCTCCTCTCTCTTCCTCCTCTCTCTTCCTCCTCTTTCTTCCTAATTACTCTTCCTCCTCTCTCTTCCTCCACTCTATTCCTCCTCTCTCTTCCTATTCTCTCTTCCTTCTCTATCCTCCTCCTCTCTCTTCCTCCTCTCTCTTCCTCCTCTCTCCTCTTCCTCTTTCTTCCTCCACTCTCTTCCTCCTCTCTCTTCCTCCTCTCTCCTCTTCCTCTCTCTTCTTCCTCTCTCTTCCTCCTCTTTCTTCCTCCTCTCTCTTCCTCCTCTCTCTTCCTCCTCTCTCTTCCTCCTGGCTCTTCCTCCTGTCTCTTACTCTTCTCACTTCCTCCTCTATCTTCCTCCTCTCTCTTCCTCCTCTCTCTTCCTCCACTCTCTTCCTCTTCTCTCCTCCTCCACTCTCTTCCTCCACTCTCTTCCTCCTGTCTCTTCCTCCTCTCTTTTCCTCCTCTCTCCTCCTCTGCTCTCTTCCTTCTCTCTCCTCCTCCTCTCTCTTTCTCCTCTGTCCTCCTCCTCTCTTCTTTTCCACTGTCTTAGTCCTCTCTCTTCCTCCTTTCTCTTCCTCCTCTCTCTTCCTCCTCTCTCCTCATCCTCTATATTCCTCCTCTCTCCTCCTCCTCTCTATTACTCCTCTCTCTTCCTCCTCCCTCTTCCTCCTCTCTCCTCCTCCTCTGTCTTCCTTCTCTCTCCTCCTCCTCTCTCTTTCTCCTCTCTCCTCCTCCTCTCTTCTTTTCCTCTCTATTCCTCCTCTATCTTCCTCCTCTCTCCTCCTCATGTCTCCTCCTCCTCTCTCTTCTTCCTCTCTCTTCCTCCTCTCTCTTACTCCTCTCTCTTTCTCCTCTCTCTTCCTCCTCTCTCTTCCTACTCTCTCTTCCTTCTCTATCCTCCTCCTCTCTCTTCCTCCTCTCTCTTCCTCCTCTCTCCTCTTCAACTCTCTTCCTCCACTCTCTTCCTCCTCTCTCTTCCTCCTCTCTCCTCATCCTCTATATTCCTCCTCTCTCCTCCTTCTCTCTCTTCATCCTCTCTCTTCCTAATCTCTCTTCCTCCTCTCTCCTCCTCCTCTCTCTTCCTCCTCTCACTTCCTCCTCTCTCTTCCACCTATCATTTCCTCCTCTCTACTCTTCCTCTCTCTTCCTCCTCTCTCCTCCTCCTCTTTCCTCCTCATCTCTCTTCCTCTGCTCTCTACATTCACTATCCTCCTCTTCTCTCTTCCTCCTCTCTCTTCCTCCTCTCTCTTCCTCCTCTCTCTTCCTCGTCTCTCTTCCTCTCTCTCCTTCTCCTCTCTCTTTATCCTCTCTCTTCCTACACTCTCTTCCTCCTCTCTCCTCCTCCTCTCTCCTCCTCCTCTCTCTTCCTCCTCTCTCTTCCTTCTCTCTCCTCTTCCTCTCTCTTCCTCCTCTCTCCCTCCTCTCTCTTCCTCCTGTTTCTTCCTCCTCTCTCTTCCTCCTGCTCTCTCCTCTTCCTCTCTCTTCCTCCTCTCTCTTCCTCCTCTCTCTTCCTCCTCTCTGCTCCTCCTCTCTCCTCCTCCTCTCTCTTCCTCCTCTCTCTTCCTCCTCTATCCTCTTCCTCTCTCTTCCTCCTCTCTCTTCTTCCTTTCTCTTCCTACTCTCTCTTACTCCTCTCTTTTCCTCCTCTCAATTCGTCCTCTCTCTTCCTCCTCTCCTTTCGTCTTCTCTCTTCCTTCTATCTCATGTTCGTCTCTCATCCTCCTCTCTCTTCCTCCTCTCTCTTCCTTCTCTCTTCTCTTCCTCTCTCTTCCTCCTCTTACTTCCTCCTCTCTCTTCCTCCACTCTCTTCCTCCTCTCTCTTGTTCCTCTCTCTTCCTCCTCTCTCTTCCTCCTGTCTCTTCCTCCTCTCTCTTCCTCCTGTCTCTTCCTCTTCTCTCTTACACCTCTATCTTCCTTCTCTCTCCTCCTCCTCTCTCTTCCTCCACTCTCCTCCTCTGCTCTCTTCCTTCTCTCTCCTCCTCCTCTCTCTTTCTCCTCTGTCCTCCTCCTCTCTCCTCTTCCTCTCTCTTAGTCCTGTCTCTTTCTCCGGTCTCTTCCTCCTCTCTCTTCCTCCTCTCTCTTACTCCTCTCTCTTTCTCCTCTCTCTTCCTCCTCTTTCTTCCTACTCTCTCTTCCTTCTCTATCCTCCTCCTCTCTCTTCCTCCTCTCTCTTCCTTCTCTCTCCTCCTCCTCTCTTCTCCTCCTCTCTCATCCTCCTCTCTCTTCCTCCTCTCTCCACTTCCTCTCTCTTCCTCCACTCTGTTACTTCTGTCTCTTCCTCCTCTCTCTTCCTCCTGTCTCTTCGTCCTCTCACTTCCTACTCTCTCTTCCTCCTCTCACTTCCTCCTCTATCTTCCTCCTCTCACTTCCTCCTCTATCTTCCTCCTCTCTCTTCCTCCTCTCTCTTCCTCCTCTCTCTTCCTTCTCTCTCCTTTTCCTCTCTCTTTCTTCTCTCCCTTCCTACTCTCTCTTCCTCCTCTCTCCACTTCCTCTCTCTTCCTCCTCTCTCTTACTCCTCTTTCTTCCTCCTCTCTCTTCCTCTTCTCTCTTCCTCCTCTCTCTTCCTCCTGTCTCTTCCTCCTGTCTCTTCCTCACGTCTCTTCCACCTCTCACTTCCTCCTCTATCTTCCTCCACTCTCTTCCTCCTGTCTCTTCCTCCTCTCTCTTCCTTCTCTCTCCTCTTCCTCTCTCTTCCTTCTCTCTCCTCCTCCTCTCTCTTTCTCCTCTGTCCTCCTCCTCTCTCCTCTTCCTCTCTCTTAGTCCTGTCTCTTTCTCCGGTCTCTTCCTCCTCTCTCTTCCTCCTCTCTCTTACTCCTCTCTCTTTCTCCTCTCTCTTCCTCCTCTCTCTTCCTACTCTCTCTTCCTTCTCTATCCTCCTCCTCTCTCTTCCTCCTCTCTCTTCCTTCTCTCTCCTCCTCCTCTCTTCTCCTCCTCTCTCATCCTCCTCTCTCTTCCTCCTCTCTCCACTTCCTCTCTCTTCCTCCACTCTGTTACTTCTGTCTCTTCCTCCTCTCTCTTCCTCCTGTCTCTTCGTCCTCTCACTTCCTACTCTCTCTTCCTCCTCTCACTTCCTCCTCTATCTTCCTCCTCTCACTTCCTCCTCTATCTTCCTCCTCTCTCTTCCTCCTCTCTCTTCCTCCTCTCTCTTCCTTCTCTCTCCTTTTCCTCTCTCTTTCTTCTCTCCCTTCCTACTCTCTCTTCCTCCTCTCTCCACTTCCTCTCTCTTCCTCCTCTCTCTTACTCCTCTTTCTTCCTCCTCTCTCTTCCTCTTCTCTCTTCCTCCTCTCTCTTCCTCCTGTCTCTTCCTCCTGTCTCTTCCTCACGTCTCTTCCACCTCTCACTTCCTCCTCTATCTTCCTCCACTCTCTTCCTCCTGTCTCTTCCTCCTCTCTCTTCCTTCTCTCTCCTCTTCCTCTCTCTTCCTCCTCTCTCTTCCTCCTCTCTCTTCCTCCTCTCTCCTCCTCCTCTCTCCTCCTCCTCTTTCTTCCTCCTCTCTCTTCCTCCTCTCTCCTCTTCCTCTCTCTTCCTCCTCTCTCCTCCTCCTCTCTCTTCCTCCTCTCTCGTCCTCCTCTCTCTTCCTCCTCTCTCCTCCTCCTCTCTCTTCCTCTTCTCTCTTCCTCCTCTCTCTTCCACCTATCATTTCCTCCTCTCTCCTCTTACTCTCTCTACCTCCTCTCTCCTCTTACACTCCCTTCCTCCTCTCTCTTCCTAGTTTTCTCTTACTCCTCTCTCCTTCTCCTCTCTCATCCTCCTCTCTATTCCTCCTCTCTCCTCTTCCTCTCTCTTCCTCCTGTCTCTTCCTCCTCTCTCTTCCTCCTCTCTCTTCCTCCTCTCTCTTCCTCCTCTCTCCTCGTCCTGTCTCCTCCTCCTCTTTCCTCTTCCTCTCTCTTCCTCCTCTCTCTTACTCCTATCTCTTTCTCCTCTCTCTTCCTCCTCTCTCTTCCTTCTCTCTCCTCCTCCTCTCTCCTCCTCCTCTCTCTTCCTCTTCTCTTTACATTCTCTCTCCTCCTCCTCTCTCTTCCTCCTCTCTCTTCCTCCTCTCTCTTCATTCTCTCTCCTCTTCCTCTCTCTTCCTCCTCTCTCTTCCTCCTGTCTCTTCCTCCGCTCTCTTCCTCCTCTCTCTTCCTCCTGTCTCTTCCTCCTCTCTCCTCTTCCTCTATCCTCCTCCTCTCTCTTCCTCCTCTCTCTTCCACCTATCATTTCCTCCTCTCTACTCTTCCTCTCTCTTCCTCCTCTCTCCTCCTCCTCTTTCCTCCTCCTCTCTCTTCCTCTGCTCTCTACTTTCACTATCCTCCTCCTCTCTCTTCCTCCTCTCTCTTCCTCCTCTCTCTTCCTCCTCTCTCTTCCTCGTCTCTCTTCCTCTCTCTCCTTCTCCTCTCTCTTTATCATCTCTCTTGCTACTCTCTCTTCCTCCTCTCTCCTCCTCCTCTCTCCTCCTCCTCTCTCTTCCTCCTCTCTCTTCCTTCTCTCTCCTCTTCCTCTCTCTTCCTCCTCTCTCCCTCCTCTCTCTTCCTCCTGTTTCTTCCTCCTCTCTCTTCCTCCTGCTCTCTCCTCTTCCTCTCTCTTCCTCCTCTCTCTTACTCCTCTCTCTTCCGCCTCTCTCTTCCTCCTCTCTGCTCCTCCTCTCTCCTCCTCCTCTCTCTTCCTCCTCTCTATTCCTTCTCTCTCCTCTTCCTCTCTCTTCCTCCTCTCTCTTCCTCCTCTCTCTTCCTCCTCTATCCTCTTCCTGTCTCTTCCTCCTCTCTCTTCTTCCTGTCTCTTCCTACTCTCTCTTACTCCTCTCTTTTCCTCCTCTCAATTGGTCCTCTCTCTTCCTCCTCTCCTTTCCTCCTCTCTCTTCCTTCTATCTCATGTTCGTCTCTCATCCTCCTCTCTCTTCCTCCTCTCTCTTCCTTCACTCTTCTCTTCCTCTCTCTTCCTCCTCTTACTTCCTCCTCTCTCTTCCTCCACTCTCTTCCTCCTCTCTCTTGTTCCTCTCTCTTCCTCCTCTCTCTTCCTTCTGTCTCTTCCTCCTCTCTCTTCCTCCTGTCTCTTCCTCTTCTCTCTTACCCCTCTATCTTCCTTCTCTCTCCTCCTCCTCTCTCTTCCTCCACTCTCCTCCTCTGTTCTCTTCCTTCTCTCTCCTCCTCCTCTCTCTTTCTCCTCTGTCCTCCTCCTCTCTCCTCTTCCTCTCTCTTAGTCCTGTCTCTTTCTCCGGTCTCTTCCTCCTCTCTCTTCCTCCTCTGTCTTCCTCCTCTCTCTTTTTCCTCTCTCTTCCTCCTCTCTCCTCCTCCTGTCTCCTCCTCCTCTCTCCTCTTCCTCTCTCTTCCTCCTCTCTATTACTCCTCTCTCTTCCTCCTCTCTCTTCCTCCTCTGTCTTCCTCCTCTCTCCTTTTCCTCTCTCTTCCTCCTCTCTCTTCCTCCTCTCTCTTCCTCCTGACTCTTCCTCCTCTTTCTTCCTCCTCTCTCCTCCTCCTCTCTCTCCCTCCTCTCTCCTCCTCCTCTCTCTTCCTCCTCTCTACTCCTCCTCTCTCTTCCTCCTCTCTCTTCCTCTACTCTCTTCCTTCTCTATCCTCCTTCTCTCTCTTCCTCCTCTCTCTTCCTCCTCTCTCTTCCTTCTCTCTCCTCCTCCTCTCTTCTCCTCCTCTCTCATCCTCCTCTCTCTTCCTCCTCTCTCCACTTCCTCTCTCTTCCTCCACTCTGTTACTTCTGTCTCTTCCTCCTCTCTCCTCCTGCTGTCTCTTCGTCCTCTCACTTCCTACACTCTCTTCCTCCTCTCACTTCCTCCTCTATCTTCCTCCTCTCACTTCCTCCTCTATCTTCCTCCTCTCTCTTCCTCCTCTCTCTTCCTCCTCTCTCTTCCTTCTCTCTCCTTTTCCTCTCTCTTTTTTCTCTCTCTTCCTACTCTCTCTTCCTCCTCTCTCCACTTCCTCTCTCTTCCTCCTCTCTCTTACTCCTCTTTCTTCCTCCTCTCTCTTCCTCTTCTCTCTTCCTCCTCTCTCTTCCTCCTGTCTCTTCCTCCTGTCTCTTCCTCATGTCTCTTCCACCTCTCACTTCCTCCTCTATCTTCCTCCACTCTCTTCCTCCTCTCTCTTCCTCCTCTCTCTTCCTTCTCTCTCCTCTTCCTCTCTCTTCCTCCTCTCTCTTCCTCCTCTCTCTTCCTCCTCTCTCCTCCTCCTCTCTCCTCCTCCTCTTTCTTCCTCCTCTCTCTTCCTCCTCTCTCCTCTTCCTCTCTCTTCCTCCTCTCTCCTCCTCCTCTCTCTTCCTCCTCTCTCGTCCTCCTCTCTCTTCCTCCTCTCTCCTCCTCCTCTCTCTTCCTCTTCTCTCTTCCTCCTCTCTCTTCCAACTATCATTTCCTCCTCTCTCCTCTTACTCTCTCTTCCTCCTCTCCCCTCTTACTCTCCCTTCCTCCTCTCTCTTCCTAGTTTTCTCTTACTCCTCTCTCCTTCTCCTCTCTCCTCCTCCTCTCTATTCCTCCTCTCTCCTCTTCCTCTCTCTTCCTCCTGTCTCTTCCTCCTCTCTCTTCCTCCTCTCTCTTCCTCCTCTGTCTTCCTCCTCTCTCCTTTTCCTCACTCTTCCTCCTCTCTATTACTCCTCTCTCTTCCTCCTCTTTCTACCTCCTCTCTCCTCGTCCTGTCTCCTCCTCCTCTTTCCTCTTCCTGTCTCTTCCTCCTCTCTCTTACTCCTATCTCTTTCTCCTCTCTCTTCCTCCTCTCTCTTCCTTCTCTTTCCTCCTCCTCTCTCCTCCTCCTCTCTCTTCCTCTTCTCTTTACATTCTCTCTCCTCCTCCTCTCTCTTCCTCCTCTCTCTTCCTCCTCCCTCTTCATTCTCTCTCCTCTTCCTCTCTCTTCCTCCTCTCTCTTCCTCCTGTCTCTTCCTCCGCTCTCTTCCTCCTCTCTCTTCCTCCTGTCTCTTCCTCCTCTCTCCTCTTCCTCTATCCTCCTCGTCTCTCTTCCTCCTCTCTCTTCCTCCTATCTCTTCCTCCTATGTCTTCCTTCTCTCTCTTCCTCCTCTCTCTTCATTCTCTCTCCTCTTCCTCTCTCTTCCTTCTCTCTCTTCCTCCTCTCTCTTCCTCCTCTCTCTTCCTCCTCTCTCCTGCTCCTCTCTCTTCTTCATCTCTCTTCCTCCTTTTTCTTCCTCCTCTCTTCCTCCTCTCCCTTCCTCCTCACACTTCCTACTCTCTCTTCCTCCTCTCTCTTCCTCCTCTCTCCTCTTTCCTGTCTCTACCTCCTCTCTCCTCCTCCTCTTTCTTCCTCCTCTCTACTCCTCCACTCTTCTCTTCCTCTCTCTACCTCCTCTCTCTTCCTCCTCTCTCCTTTTTCATTCTCTTCCTCCTCTCTCTTCCTCCTCTCTCCTCTACTTCTCTCTTCCTCCGCTCTCTTCCTCCTGTCTCTTCCACCTCGCTCTTCCTCCTCTCTCTTCTTCCTGTCTCTTCCTCCTCTCTCTTCCATTTCTCTCCTGCTCCTCTCTCTTCCTCCTCTCCTTCCTCCTCTCTCCTCTTCCTCTCTCTTCCTCCTCTCTCTTCCTCCTCTCTCTTCCTCCTATCTCCTCCTCCTCTCTCTTCCTCTTCTCTCTTCCTCCTCTCTCCTCCTCCTATCTCCTCTTCAACTCTATTCCTCCTCTCACTTCCTCCTCTCTCTTCCTCCTCTCTCTTCCATCTCTCTCCTCCTCCTCTCTCTTCCTCCTCTCTCTTCCTCCTCTCTCCTCTTCCTCTCTCTTCCTCCTCTCTCTTCTCCTCTATCTTCCTCCTCTCTCTTCCTCCTCTCTCCTCCTCCTCTCTCCTCCTCCTCTCTCTTCCTCCTCTCTCTTCCCCCTCTCTCTTCCTCCTCTCTCCTCCTCCTCTCTCTTCCTCCTCTCTCCTCCTCCTCTTTCTTCCTCTTCTCCTCTCCTCCTCTCTCCCTCTCTTCCTCCACTCCCTTCCTCCTCTCTCCTCCTCCTCTCTCCTCCTGCCCTCTCTTCCTGCTCTCACTTCCTCCTATCTCTTCCTCCTATCTCTTCCTTCTCTCTCTTCCTCCTCTCTCTTCATTCTCTCTCCTCTTCCTATCTGTTGTTCCTCTCTCTTCCTCCTCTCTCTTCCTCCTCTCTCCTCCTCCTCTCTCTTCTTCATCTCTCTTCCTCCTCTTTCTTCCTCCTCTCTCTTCCTCCTCTCTCTTCCTCCTCACACTTCCTACTCTCTCTTCCTCCTCTCTTTTCCGCCTCTCACTTCCTTCTCTCTCTTCCTCCTCTCTCTTCCATCTCTCTCCTCCTCCTCTCTCTTCCTCCTATCTCTTCCTCCTCTCTCTTCCTCCTCTCTCTTCCTCCTCTCTCCTCTTCCTCTCTCTTCCTCCTCTCTATTACTCCTGTCTCTTCCTCCTCTCTGCTCCTCCTCTCTATTCCTCCTCTCTATTACTCCGCTCTCTTCCTCCTCTCTCTTCCTCTTCTCTCCTCTTCCTCTCTCTTCCTCCTCCCTCTTCCTCCTCTCTACTACTCCTCTCTCTTCCTCCTCTCTCTTCCTCTTCTCTCCTCTTCCTCTCTATTCCTCCTCTCTCCTCCTCCTCTCTCCTCTTCCTCTCTCTTCCTCCTCTCTCTTCCTCCTGTCTCTTCCTACTATCTCTTCTTTCTCTATCCTCCTCCTCTCTCTTCCTCCTCACTCTTCCTCCTCTGTCTTCCTCCTCTCTCCTTTTCCTCTCTCTTCCTCCTCGCTATTACTCCTGTCTCTTCCTCCTCTCTCCTCACCCTCTATATTCCTACTCTCTCCTCCTCCTCTCTCTTCCTCCTCTCTCTTCCACCTCTCTCTTCCTCGTCTCTCCTCCTCTTCTCTCTTCCTTCTCTCTCTTCCTCCTCTCTCTTCCACCTATCAATTACTCCTCTCTCCTCTTTCTCTCTCTTCCTCCTCTCTCCTCCTCCTCTCTCCTCCTCCTCACTCTTCCTCCTCTCTCTTCCTTCTCTCTCCTCTTCCTCTCTCTTCCCCCACTCTCTTCCTCCTGTCTCTTCCTCCTCTCTCTTCCTCCTGTCTCTTCCTCTTCTCTCTCACTCCTCTCTCTTCCTCCTCTCTATTACTCCTGTCTCTTCCTTCCCTCTCTTCCTCCTCTGTCTTCCTCCTCTCTCCTTTTCCTCTCTCTTCCTCGTCTCTATTACTCCTGTATCTTCCTCCTCTCTCCTCACCCTCTATATTCCTACTCTCTCCTCCTCCTCTCTCTTCTTCCCCTCTCTTCCACCTCTCTCTTCCTCGTCTCTCCTCCTCTTCTCTCTTCCTTCTCTCTCTTCCTCTTCTCTCTTCCACCTATCAATTACTCCTCTCTCCTCTTTCTCTCTCTTCCTCCTCTCTCCTCCTCCTCTCTCCTCCTCCTCACTCTTCCTCCTCTCTCTTCCTTCTCTCTCCTCTTCCTCTCTCTTCCCCCACTCTCTTCCTCCTGTCTCTTCCTCCTCTCTCTTCCTCCTGTCTCTTCCTCTTCTCTCTCATTCCTCTCTCTTCCTCCTCTCTATTACTCCTGTCTCTTCCTCCCCTCTCTTCCTCCTCTGTCTTCCTCCTCTCTCCTTTTACTCTCTCTTCCTCCTCTCTCTTCCTCCTCTCTCTTTCTCCTCTCTCTTCCTCCTCTCTCTTCTAACCTCTCTCTTCCTCCTCTCTCTTCCTCCTGACTCTTCCTCCTCTCTCATCCTCCTGTATCTTCCTCCTCTCTCTTCCTCCTCTTTCTTCCTCCTCGCTCTTCCTCCTCTCTCCTCCTCCTCCCTCTTCCTCCTCTCTCTTCCACTTCTCTCTTCCTTCTCTCTCCTCCTTCTCTCTCTTCCTCCTCTCTCTTCCACCTCTCTCTTCCTTCTCTCTCCTCCTCCTCTCTCTTCCTCCTCTCTCTTCCTCCTCTTTCTTCCTAATTACTCTTCCTCCTCTCTCTTCCTCCACTCTATTCCTCCTCTCTCTTCCTATTCTCTCTTCCTTCTCTATCCTCCTCCTCTCTCTTCCTCCTCTCTCTTCCTCCTCTCTCCTCTTCCTCTTTCTTCCTCCACTCTCTTCCTCCTCTCTCTTCCTCCTCTCTCCTCTTCCTCTCTCTTCTTCCTCTCTCTTCCTCCTCTTTCTTCCTCCTCTCTCTTCCTCCTCTCTCTTCCTCCTCTCTCTTCCTCCTGGCTCTTCCTCCTGTCTCTTACTCTTCTCACTTCCTCCTCTATCTTCCTCCTCTCTCTTCCTCCTCTCTCTTCCTCCACTCTCTTCCTCTTCTCTCCTCCTCCACTCTCTTCCTCCACTCTCTTCCTCCTGTCTCTTCCTCCTCTCTTTTCCTCCTCTCTCCTCCTCTGCTCTCTTCCTTCCCTCTCCTCCTCCTCTCTCTTTCTCCTCTGTCCTCCTCCTCTCTTCTTTTCCACTGTCTTAGTCCTCTCTCTTCCTCCTTTCTCTTCCTCCTCTCTCTTCCTCCTCTCTCCTCATCCTCTATATTCCTCCTCTCTCCTCCTCCTCTCTATTACTCCTCTCTATTCCTCCTCCCTCTTCCTCCTCTCTCCTCCTCCTCTGTCTTCCTTCTCTCTCCTCCTCCTCTCTCTTTCTCCTCTCTCCTCCTCCTCTCTTCTTTTCCTCTCTATTCCTCCTCTATCTTCCTCCTCTCTCCTCCTCATGTCTCCTCCTCCTCTCTCTTCTTCCTCTCTCTTCCTCCTCTCTCTTACTCCTCTCTCTTTCTCCTCTCTCTTCCTCCTCTCTCTTCCTACTCTCTCTTCCTTCTCTATCCTCCTCCTCTCTCTTCCTCCTCTCTCTTCCTCCTCTCTCCTCTTCAACTCTCTTCCTCCACTCTCTTCCTCCTCTCTCTTCCTCCTCTCTCCTCATCCTCTATATTCCTCCTCTCTCCTCCTTCTCTCTCTTCATCCTCTCTCTTCCTAATCTCTCTTCCTCCTCTCTCCTCCTCCTCTCTCTTCCTCCTCTCACTTCCTCCTCTCTCTTCCACCTATCATTTCCTCCTCTCTACTCTTCCTCTCTCTTCCTCCTCTCTCCTCCTCCTCTTTCCTCCTCCTCTCTCTTCCTCTGCTCTCTACATTCACTATCCTCCTCTTCTCTCTTCCTCCTCTCTCTTCCTCCTCTCTCTTACTCCTCTCTCTTCCTCGTCTCTCTTCCTCTCTCTCCTTCTCCTCTCTCTTTATCCTCTCTCTTCCTACACTCTCTTCCTCCTCTCTCCTCCTCCTCTCTCTTCCTCCTCTCTCTTCCTCCTCTCTCTTCCTTCTCTCTCCTCTTCCTCTCTCTTCCTCCTCTCTCCCTCCTCTCTCTTCCTCCTGTTTCTTCCTCCTCTCTCTTCCTCCTGCTCTCTCCTCTTCCTCTCTCTTCCTCCTCTCTCTTCCTCCTCTCTCTTCCTCCTCTCTGCTCCTCCTCTCTCCTCCTCCTCTCTCTTCCTCCTCTCTCTTCCTCCTCTATCCTCTTCCTCTCTCTTCCTCCTCTCTCTTCTTCCTTTCTCTTCCTACTCTCTCTTACTCCTCTCTTTTCCTCCTCTCAATTCGTCCTCTCTCTTCCTCCTCTCCTTTCGTCTTCTCTCTTCCTTCTATCTCATGTTCGTCTCTCATCCTCCTCTCTCTTCCTCCTCTCTCTTCCTTCTCTCTTCTCTTCCTCTCTCTTCCTCCTCTTACTTCCTCCTCTCTCTTCCTCCACTCTCTTCCTCCTCTCTCTTGTTCCTCTCTCTTCCTCCTCTCTCTTCCTCCTGTCTCTTCCTCCTCTCTCTTCCTCCTGTCTCTTCCTCTTCTCTCTTACACCTCTATCTTCCTTCTCTCTCCTCCTCCTCTCTCTTCCTCCACTCTCCTCCTCTGCTCTCTTCCTTCTCTCTCCTCCTCCTCTCTCTTTCTCCTCTGTCCTCCTCCTCTCTCCTCTTCCTCTCTCTTAGTCCTGTCTCTTTCTCCGGTCTCTTCCTCCTCTCTCTTCCTCCTCTCTCTTACTCCTCTCTCTTTCTCCTCTCTCTTCCTCCTCTCTCTTCCTACTCTCTCTTCCTTCTCTATCCTCCTCCTCTCTCTTCCTCCTCTCTCTTCCTTCTCTCTCCTCCTCCTCTCTTCTCCTCCTCTCTCATCCTCCTCTCTCTTCCTCCTCTCTCCACTTCCTCTCTCTTCCTCCACTCTGTTACTTCTGTCTCTTCCTCCTCTCTCTTCCTCCTGTCTCTTCGTCCTCTCACTTCCTACTCTCTCTTCCTCCTCTCACTTCCTCCTCTATCTTCCTCCTCTCACTTCCTCCTCTATCTTCCTCCTCTCTCTTCCTCCTCTCTCTTCCTCCTCTCTCTTCCTTCTCTCTCCTTTTCCTCTCTCTTTCTTCTCTCCCTTCCTACTCTCTCTTCCTCCTCTCTCCACTTCCTCTCTCTTCCTCCTCTCTCTTACTCCTCTTTCTTCCTCCTCTCTCTTCCTCTTCTCTCTTCCTCCTCTCTCTTCCTCCTGTCTCTTCCTCCTGTCTCTTCCTCACGTCTCTTCCACCTCTCACTTCCTCCTCTATCTTCCTCCACTCTCTTCCTCCTGTCTCTTCCTCCTCTCTCTTCCTTCTCTCTCCTCTTCCTCTCTCTTCCTCCTCTCTTCCTCCTCTCTCTTCCTCCTCTCTCCTCCTCCTCTCTCCTCCTCCTCTTTCTTCCTCCTCTCTCTTCCTCCTCTCTCCTCTTCCTCTCTCTTCCTCCTCTCTCCTCCTCCTCTCTCTTCCTCCTCTCTCGTCCTCCTCTCTCTTCCTCCTCTCTCCTCCTCCTCTCTCTTCCTCTTCTCTCTTCCTCCTCTCTCTTCCACCTATCATTTCCTCCTCTC
Source organism: Strix occidentalis (assembly GCA_030819815.1). Taxonomy (NCBI): domain Eukaryota; kingdom Metazoa; phylum Chordata; class Aves; order Strigiformes; family Strigidae; genus Strix; species Strix occidentalis. Next base: position 67,737 of record JASWHU010000351.1, on the reverse strand, counting down.
TCCTCTTACTCTCTCTACCTCCTCTCTCCTCTTACACTCCCTTCCTCCTCTCTCTTCCTAGTTTTCTCTTACTCCTCTCTCCTTCTCCTCTCTCATCCTCCTCTCTATTCCTCCTCTCTCCTCTTCCTCTCTCTTCCTCCTGTCTCTTCCTCCTCTCTCTTCCTCCTCTCTCTTCCTCCTCTCTCTTCCTCCTCTCTCCTCGTCCTGTCTCCTCCTCCTCTTTCCTCTTCCTCTCTCTTCCTCCTCTCTCTTACTCCTATCTCTTTCTCCTCTCTCTTCCTCCTCTCTCTTCCTTCTCTCTCCTCCTCCTCTCTCCTCCTCCTCTCTCTTCCTCTTCTCTTTACATTCTCTCTCCTCCTCCTCTCTCTTCCTCCTCTCTCTTCCTCCTCACTTCATTCTCTCTCCTCTTCCTCTCTCTTCCTCCTCTCTCTTCCTCCTGTCTCTTCCTCCGCTCTCTTCCTCCTCTCTCTTCCTCCTGTCTCTTCCTCCTCTCTCCTCTTCCTCTATCCTCCTCCTCTCTCTTCCTCCTCTCTCTTCCACCTATCATTTCCTCCTCTCTACTCTTCCTCTCTCTTCCTCCTCTCTCCTCCTCCTCTTTCCTCCTCCTCTCTCTTCCTCTGCTCTCTACTTTCACTATCCTCCTCCTCTCTCTTCCTCCTCTCTCTTCCTCCTCTCTCTTCCTCCTCTCTCTTCCTCGTCTCTCTTCCTCTCTCTCCTTCTCCTCTCTCTTTATCCTCTCTCTTGCTACTCTCTCTTCCTCCTCTCTCCTCCTCCTCTCTCCTCCTCCTCTCTCTTCCTCCTCTCTCTTCCTTCTCTCTCCTCTTCCTCTCTCTTCCTCCTCTCTCCCTCCTCTCTCTTCCTCCTGTTTCTTCCTCCTCTCTCTTCCTCCTGCTCTCTCCTCTTCCTCTCTCTTCCTCCTCTCTCTTACTCCTCTCTCTTCCGCCTCTCTCTTCCTCCTCTCTGCTCCTCCTCTCTCCTCCTCCTCTCTCTTCCTCCTCTCTCTTCCTCCTCTCTCCTCTTCCTCTCTCTTCCTCCTCTCTCTTCTCCTCTATCTTCCTCCTCTCTCTTCCTCCTCTCTCCTCCTCCTCTCTCCTCCTCCTCTCTCTTCCTCCTCTCTCTTCCCCCTCTCTCTTCCTCCTCTCTCCTCCTCCTCTCTCTTCCTCCTCTCTCCTCCTCCTCTTTCTTCCTCTTCTCCTCTCCTCCTCTCTCCCTCTCTTCCTCCTCTCCCTTCCTCCTCTCTCTTCCTCCTCTCTCCTCCTCCTCTCTCCTCCTGCCCTCTCTTCCTGCTCTCACTTCCTCCTATCTCTTCCTCCTATCTCTTCCTTCTCTCTCTTCCTCCTCTCTCTTCATTCTCTCTCCTCTTCCTATCTGTTGTTCCTCTCTCTTCCTCCTCTCTCTTCCTCCTCTCTCCTCCTCCTCTCTCTTCTTCATCTCTCTTCCTCCTCTTTCTTCCTCCTCTCTCTTCCTCCTCTCTCTTCCTCCTCACACTTCCTACTCTCTCTTCCTCCTCTCTTTTCCGCCTCTCACTTCCTTCTCTCTCTTCCTCCTCTCTCTTCCATCTCTCTCCTCCTCCTCTCTCTTCCTCCTATCTCTTCCTCCTCTCTCTTCTCCTCTCTCTTCCTCCTCTCTCCTCGTCCTGTCTCCTCCTCCTCTCTCCTCTTCCTCTCTCTTCCTCCTCTCTCCTCCTACTCTCTCTTCCTCCTCTCTCTTCCTAGTTTTCTCTTACTCCTCACTCCTTCTCCTCTCTCATCCTCCTCTCTATTCCTCCTCTCTCCTGTTCCTCTCTCTTCCTCCTGTCTCTTTCTCCTCTCTCTTCCTCCTCTCCCTTCCTTCTCTCTCCTCCTCCTCTCTCTTCCTCCTCTCTCCTCCTACTCTCTATTCCTCCTCTCTCTTCCTAGTTTTCTTACTCCTCTCTCCTTCTCCTCTCTCATCCTCCTCTCTATTCCTCCTCTCTCCTCTTCCTCTCTCTTCCTCCTGTCTCTTGCTCCTCTCTCTTCCTCCTCTTTCTTCCTCCTCTCACTTCCTTCTCTCTCTTCCTCCTCTCTCCTCCTCCTCTCTCTTCCTCCTCTCTTCCTTCTCTCACCTCTTCCTCTCTCTTCCTCATCTCTCTTCCTCCTCTCTCTTCCTTCTCTCTCTTCCTCCTCTCTCTTCCTCCTCTCTCTTCCTCCACTCTCTTCCTCCTATCTCTTCCTCCTCTCTCTTCCTCCTCTCTCTTCCTCCTATCTCTTCCTCTTCTCTCTTACGCATCTCCCTTCCTTCTCTCTCTTCCTCCTCTCCCTTCCTCCTCTCTTCCTCCTCTCTCTTCCTCCGCTCTACTCTTCCACTTTCTTCTTCCTCTCTCTTCCTCCTCTCTCTCCCTCCGCTGTCTTCCTCCTCTCTCCTCATCCTCTCTCTTCCTCCTCTCTCTTGCTCCTCTCTCTTCCTCCTCTCTCCTCCTCCTCTCTCTTCCTCATCTCTCTTCCTCCTCATCTCTCTTCCTCCTTTCTCTTCCTCCTCTCCCTTCCTCCTCTCTCTTCCTCCTCCCCCCTCTTCCTCTCTCTTCCTCCTGTCTCTTGCTCCTCTATCTTCCTCCGCTCTCTTCCTCCTCTCTCCTCTTCCTCTCTCTTCCTCCTCTCTCTTCCTCCTCTCTCTTCCTCCTCTCTCTTCCTCCTCTCTCCTCTTCCTCTCTCTTCCTCTTCTCTCTTCCTCCTCTCTCTTCCTCCTCTCTCTTCCTCCTCTCTGCTCTTCCGCTCTCTTCCTCCTCTCCTTTTGTCCTCTCTCTTCCTCTCTCTTCCTCCTCTCTCCTCATCCTCTCTCTTCCTCGGCTCTCTTCCTCCTCTCTCTTCTTCCTCTCTCTTCCACCTCTCTCTTCTTTCTCTCTCTTCCTCTTCTCTCTTCCTCCTCTCTCTTCCTCCTCTATGCTCTTCCTCTCTATTCCTCCTCTCTTTTTGTCCTCTCTCTTCCTCCTCTCTTCTCTTCCTCTCTCTTCCTCCTCTCTCTTCCTCCCCTGTCTTCCTCCTCTCTCCTCCTCCTCTCTCTTCCTCCTCTCTCCTCATCCTCTCTCTTCCTCCTCTCTCTTCCTCCTCTCTCTTCTTCCTCTCTCTTCCTCTTCTCTCTTCCTCCTCTCTCTTCTTCCACTCTCTTCCTCCTCTTTCTTCCTCCTCTCTCTTCCTTCTCTCTCCTCCTCCCCTCTCCTCTTCCTGTCTCTTCCTCCTCTCTCTTCCTCCTCTCTCTTTTTCCTCTCTCTTCCTCCTCTCTCTTCCTCCTCTCTCTTCCTCCACTCTTGCAACACACTCTTCCTCATCTCTCCTGTTCTTCTCTGTTCCTCCTCTCTCTTTCTCCTCTCTGCTCTTCCTCTCTCTTCCTCCTCTCTTTTCGTCCTGTCTCTTCCTCCTCTCTTCTCTTCCTCTCTCTTCCTCCTCTCTCTTCCTCCTCTGTCTTCCTCCTCTCTCCTCCTCCTCTCTCTTCCTCCTCTCTCCTCTTCCTCTCTCTTCCTCCTCTCTCTTCCTCCTCTCTCTTCCTCCTCTCTCTTCCTCCTCTCTCTTCCTCCTCTCTCTTATTGCTCTCTTTTTGTCTCTCTTTCTCTCTGTCCCCTTTCCGCCTGCTGCTTCTCACTGCCTATCCCCTTCTCTCTTGCTCTCTCTTCCTCTCTCTTCCTGTCTTCCTCCTCTCTATGTCGCTTTGGCAGCCATGTCACAGTGGGCAGCAGGTTAGTGGTGGTCATGTCACTTTTGGGGCCATATCACAGTGGGCAGCGGGTCAGTGGTGGCCATGACACTTTTCTGGCCATGTCACAGTGGGCAGCAAGTCAGTGGTGGCCATGTCACTGTGGGGGCCATGTCACAGTGGGCAGCAGGTTAGTGGTAGCCATGTCACTGTGGGGGCCATGTCACAGTGGGCAGCGTGTCAGTGGTGGCCATGTGTAAGAGTCGGTCAGATGATCACCATTGTCCCAACATTGTTGTCCGGGACATGGACAGTGAGGGACCCGACAACGGCCTGTTTGGAACACAGTTGCCGATCCTTGGAGTGGAATGTGGTGCAAAGGCTCCTGAATTCAGAACTGTGTGGCACAGCCAGTGCTGTGCTGTTCTCCTGAGCACTGACCCGTGTGGTGCAGGCAGTGCAGTGCTGTTCTTTGGTGCCTGAGCCGTGTAATACAAAGAGTGTTGTGCTATTGTTCGGTACCTGGGCCTAGCCGGAGCTGTTACAGATAATTGCATAGCCATTGTCAAAAAAGGTGGATGGTTACTCTTGCCATAACATCGATGAAGAAATCATGAACCTTAGACGAACTTTGTTTCATTATAATACCAAAACACAACGCCTGGTTGAAGGTTACCCGCCTCCAAGACTGACCACGCCTCAGACACTCCTCCCCGTGCATGCGCGGTAGCCTCGCTCGAGAAGGGCGGAGACCCCTGAGGCAGAGGTGGAGCAAGGTGTGTTACTGAGCATAAAAGATGACTTCTGGACAATGAAAATGGGAAGCTTCCCCACCAAGGACCACGACGATCGACGACGCAGCCTCAGCTTCACCCGGGACCGTGAGGACGTCGTGAGGTCAGCGGTGGTAGCTATAACCTCTCTCTTCCCTCTCTCTAAACTTAACTTTACTTTTCTCCTTTCTTTCACCCATCTCTAACTATCGCGTGCCGCTTCACAGGCAACACAATAAACTTTCACTGTTTGATTACTGCTATCCCGTTTCATGTTGGTCACCTTAATTTTGCACTTTCGAGATCGTAGCAAACGAACCATCACAAGTCCAACGAGTGGACCGTGACAGACATGTCACTGTGGGGGCCATGTCACAGTGGGCAGCGGGTCAGGGGTGGCCATGTCACTCTGTGGGCCACATCAGAGTGGCCAGCAGGTCAGTGGTGGCCATGTCAATGTGGGGGCCATGTCACAGAGGACAGCGTGTCAGTGGTGGCCATGTCATTGTGAGGGCCATGTCACAGTGGGCAGCGGGTCAGTGGTGGCCATGTCACTGTGGGGGCCATGTCACAGTGGGCAGCAGGTCAGTGCTGGCCATGTCACAGTTGGGTCCATGTCACAGTGGGCAGCGGGTCAGTGGTGGCCATGTCACTGTGGGGGCCATGTCACAGTGGGCAGCGGGACAGTGGTGGTCATGTGACTTAGGGGGCCATGTCACAGTGGGCAGCAGGTCAGTGGTGGCCCTGTCACAGTTGGGTCCATGTCACAGTGGGCAGCGGGTCAGTGGTGGCCATGTCACTGTGGGGGCCATGTCACAGTGGACAGCAGGTTTGTGGTAGCCATGTCACTGTGGGGTCCATGTCACAATGGGCAGCAGGTCACTGGTGGCCCTGTCACTGTGGGGGCCTTGTCACAGTGGGCAGCAAGTCAGGGGTGGCCATGTCACTCTGGGGGCCACGTCAGAGTGGCCAGCAGGTCAGTGGTGGCCATGTCTATGTGGCGGCCATGTCACAGTGGACAGCGGGTCAGTGGTGGCCTTGTCATTGTGGGGGCCATGTCACAGAGGACAGCGTGTCAGTGGTGGCCATGTCATTGTGGGGGCCATGTCACAGTGGGGAGCAAGTCAGTGCTGGCCATGTGTACCGGTTCTGGCTGAGCCAGAATTGGTTTTCCCCTGTAGCAGCCCTCATGGTGCTGTGTTTTATGTTGGGAGCTGGCAGGGTGTTGATAGCACACTGGTGTTGTGGCTATTGCTGAGTAGTGCTTACACAGCACCAAGGCTCTTTATGACATTTCCCCCCCACACAGTGGGACGGGGTGGGCACGATCTCGGGAGGGGACACAACCAGGACAGCTGACCCGAACTGACCAAAGGGATATTCCAGACCATATGACGTCTGCTCAGTATAAAGCTGGGAGACAGGAGGAAGGGGGCGGGCGGGGGGGGGTCACCCTTGGTCCTCCGAGGCAACCACTACGCGTATTGGAGCCCTGCTTCCTGAGAAGGCCTGACATCGCCTGTTCATGGGAAGTAGAGAATAAATCTGTTTTCTTTTTTTGCTTCCGCGCGCGGACCTTTGCTTCGCTTTGCTTATATTAAAACTGCTGTTGTTTTACCCACAAGGGTTGTTTTGTTTTCCTATCTTATTTTCTTTCCCTTCTTTGCCCTATTGAGAAAAAAAGGGGAAAAGGGGGGGAAGTGATAGAGCGACTTGGTGGGTACCTGGCATTTAGCCAAGGTCAAACCACCACAGTCTTTTTTGGCACCCAACGCGGGGCGGGACAACGGCAGTTTTATATTCATTGTGCTATAGCTATAGCAGTTAGTAAACGACAAGCTCTTGTGCTGGTCACGGGTTTGTTTATTGCTCTGCTTATCTTTATTTTGCTAAGCTCGGGAACATGCAGGAAGAAATTGGGAACATCATGAGTGGTTTTATTCTGCAAGCTCCCGAAGTACTTATTAATCCTTATGTTAGCTCTTTGATACTGTTCATTAATGCTATTCGCCTATTGTGGGCTGTGTGGAGCTCGTTAGGTTTTTGGTGTAAGAGAAAGCAAATTTTGGGTGAGAGAATACCAAAATGTGCCCTGAGGCGGCCTGTCCCTGGGTGGCAGGGGGAGTGGAAGGATTTGGGCAGATTCCTCGGACGGTTATCACCTCCTGTAGCCTGGGATCTTACCCCTGAACAGGCAAGCAACCCTGCAAAATTGACACAACACCTGATAGAAGGGTGCCTTGTCTATCCCGATGAAAATCAGCAACTCCTAGCGCTGTACTGGGGCCTGGCCTGTGCTTATCGAGCTGCAGTTCAGTGCTCTCAAAGGACTGTGGTGGAGATGGGAACTCAAACAACAACAGCAGAGATTGCCCCAGTAGTAAAAAAGAAACAGTGGACAAGGAGAACAACAGGTCCATACCCTCGATTAATAAGGGACGAGAAAGAGGAGGAAGAAGCGGGTCCTTCAGCAAAGGGGTCAGAAGAGGGAATAACAGAACTCAAACAGGAGGCAGAAACTACCCGGTCCCTGACATCATCAGAACTGCGAGATCTGCGGAAAGACTATAGCCGCCAGCCAGGTGAGCGGATTGCTGCCTGGCTGCTTCGATGCTGGGATAATGGGGCTGATGCTCAGCAGCTGGAAGGTAAGGAAGCCCAACAGCTGGGTTCCCTTGCTAGAGATCGAGGAATTGAAAGGGGAATTGGAAAAGAAACAGGAATTTGCAGTCTGTGGAGACGGCTCCTTTCAAGTGTTAAAGCAAGATATCCTTTCAAGGAAGATCTTACGGACAACTCCCCAGGGAAGTGGGCTACTGCGGATGAAGGTGTCCAGTACCTGAGAGAATTAGCAGTGCTGGAAGTCATCTATAGTGATCCAGATAATGATGAAGCCCCTAAAAATCCAGAGGATGTCCTGTGCACACGGGCCACGTGGAGGAAGGTGATTAAAGGTGCACCATCTTCGTATTCTGCGGGCTTGGCTGCGATGTACTATCCAGAAAAGGATATGGGAGAAGGACTAAGATGTACGCCAACTGTGGAGGCAGTCTCTTCCTGGCTTCAGAACTTTGAAGAGAGTCTTGGTACCTCCTCATCTTTACGGGCGAGTGCCTTAGATGTCAGGAGCACCCCAAGAAATCGGTTCTCTTCCACCCCAGTCAGAGGGAAAGGGAAACCTAGGCGCATGACACGTGGTGAACTTTGGTTCTTCCTGCGTGACCAGGGGGAGGACATGAGGAAGTGGGATGGTCAACCCACCTTCAAGTTGGAAGCTCGTGTACATGAATTGCGAGGAAAGACTCCTGCCAAGAAGACGACATCCAAGAAGGTTGTTAATGTAGCTGGTGTGAAACCGCAAGAAAGTAACCAGCGATCTCCCAGATACAGGAAGACTGAGATCACCTCCCTTGGCCCTGATGAAGGAGTCTCCGGCCTGGCACGGCAAGGGTCAGACAGTGAATACTCTGACCAAGAACAGGAATAGAGGGCCCCTGCCTCCAGCCAGGAGGAGGAAAGGGATGATCGGGTGTATTGGACAGTGTGGATTCGATGGCCTGGCACATCAAATCCACAGAAGTACCAGGCTTTAATCGACACCGGGGCACAGTGTACATTAATGCCATCAAGTTATAGAGGGCCAGAACCTATCTGGATCTCAGGAGTGACAGGCGGATGTCAAGAACTGTCAGTACTGGAGGCCGAGGTTAGCTTGACCGGGGACAAGTGGGAAAAACATCCCATTGTAACTGGCCCAGAAGCCCCTTGTATCTTGGGCATTGACTACCTCAAGAGGGGGTATTTCAAAGACCCAAAAGGATACCGATGGGCTTTTGGTGTGGCCAGTGTGAACACAGAGAAGGTCAAACAGTTGTCTAATCTGCCTGGCCTCTCAGAAGATCCTTTTGTTGTAGGACTGTTGCGAGTTAAAGAACAACAGGTGCCAATTGCTATGAGGACCGTGCACCGACGGCAGTATCGCACGAACCGAGACTCTCTGGCTCCCATCCAAGAACTGATCCGTCAACTGGAGGCCCAAGGTGTCATTAGTAAGACACATTCGCCTTTTAATAGCCCAATATGGCCAGTGCGAAAGTCTGACGGAGGGTGGAGGTTGACAGTAGACTATCGTGGCCTGAACGAAGTGACGCCACCACTGAGTGCTGCTGTACCAGATATGTTAGAGCTCCAATATGAACTGGAGTCAAAGGCAGCCAAGTGGTACGCCACAATCGACATCGCCAATGCATTCTTTTCAATTCCTTTGGCAGAAGAGTGCAGGCCACAGTTTGCCTTCACGTGGAGGGGTGTCCAATATACCTGGAATCGACTACCCCAGGGGTGGAAGCACAGCCCCACTATTTGTCATGGACTAATTCAAACTGCACTGGAAAAGGGTGATGCCCCTGAACATCTACAGTACATCGATGACATCATTGTGTGGGGCAACAAGGCAGAAGAAGTGTTCAAGAAAGGACAAAAAGTAATTGAGATTCTTCTGAGAGCTGGGTTTGCCATAAAGAAAAGCAAGGTCAAGGGACCAGCACAGGAGATTCAGTTCTTGGGAATAAAATGGCAAGATGGGCGCCGCCATGTGCCTATGGAGGTTGTCAACAAGATAGCAGCTATGTCTCCACCGACCAACAAGAAGGAAACACAAGCTTTCTTAGGACTTGTGGGATTTTGGAGGATGCACATTCCAGGTTACAGTCAGCTGGTGAGCCCTCTCTATCAAGTAACCCGGAAGAAGAACAATTTTGAGTGGGGTCTTGAGCAACAACAAGCCTTTGAGCACATCAAACAGGAGATAGCTCGGGCGGTAGCTCTTGGGCCTGTTCGGACAGGACCAGATGTGCGAAATGTACTTTACACATCAACTGGGGAGCATGGCCTCACATGGAGCCTCTGGCAGAAGATACCAGGTGAAACTCGGGGTCGACCATTAGGATTTTGGAGCCGGGGATATCGAGGATCAGAAGCCCACTACACTCCAACTGAAAAGGAGATACTGGCAGCATATGAGGGGATTCGAGCCGCTTCCGAAGTTGTTGGTACAGAAGCACAGCTCCTCTTGGCACCGCGATTGCCTGTACTACATTGGATGTTCAAAGGAAACATCCCTTCTACACACCATGCAACCAGTGCTACCTGGAGTAAATGGGTAGCGTTAATCACGCAACGAGCTCGACTGGGAAAACCCAACCGTCCAGGAATCCTGGAAGAGATCATGGACTGGCCAGAAGGTAGAGATTTTGGAGCACTGCCTGAGGAAGTGGCTCGTGCCCAAGAAGCACCACCATATAACGAGTTACCAGAAGATGAAAGGCGGTATGCTCTGTTTACTGATGGATCCTGTCGTGTGGTAGGAAACCATCGGAAGTGGAAAGCTGCTGTGTGGAGCCCCACAAGACAAGTCGTTGAGGCCACTGAAGGAGAGGGCGAGTCAAGTCAGTTTGCAGAAGTAAAAGCGATCCAACTAGCCCTAAAGATTGTTGAACGAGAAAAGTGGCCAGTACTGTATCTCTACACTGACTCCTGGATGGTGGCTAACGCCCTGTGGGGGTGGCTACAGGAGTGGAAAAAGACCAATTGGCAGCGCAGAGGTAAACCCATCTGGGCTGCTGCACTGTGGCAGGACATCGCTGCCCGAGTGGAAAACGTGGCTCTAAAGGTACGTCATGTAGATGCCCACGTGCCCAAAAGCCGTGCCACCGAAGAACATCAAAACAATGAGCAAGTAGACAAGGCTACCAAAATTGAAATAGCTCAGCTGGACCTGGACTGGGAGCGCAAGGGTGAGCTATTTGTAGCTCGATGGGCCCATGAAACATCCGGGCATCTCGGGAGAGATGCAACGTACAGATGGGCTCGTGATCGAGGGGTGGACCTGACCATGGAGGCCATCTCACAGGTCACTCATGAATGCGAAACATGTGCTGCAATCAAGCGAGCCACACGAGTAAAGTCTCCCTGGAACAGAGGGCGATGGCTGAGTTTTCGATATGGTGAGGCCTGGCAAATTGACTATATTGGACCATTGCCACGAACACGCCAAGGCAAGCGCTACATACTCACCATGGTGGAAGCAACTACTGGTTGGCTCGAAACGTACCCTGTAAATCATGCCACTGCCCGAAATACCATCTTAGGTCTTGAAAGGCAAGTTTTATGGCGACATGGTACTCCTGAAAGAATCGAATCAGACAATGGGACCCATTTTCGAAATAATCTCATAAACTCCTGGGCAAAGAAACACGGCATTGAGTGGGTGTATCACATCCCTTATTACCCACAAGCGTCTGGAAAGATTGAAAGATACAATGGACTGTTGAAGACTATGTTGAGAGCATTGGACAACGGGGGATGGAAACACTGGGATATAAATTTAGCAGAAGCCACTTGGCTAATTAACACCAGAGGATCTGTTAACCGTCCTGGTCCTGCCCAAACAAACCCCCTTCATACTGTGGGAGGAGATAAGGTCCCTGTAGTACACACAGGGCAATGGCTGGGGAAGGCAGTGTGGATTGCTCCTCCCTTGGGAAAAGGCAAACCCACTCGTGGGATTGTTTTTGCTCAGGGACCTGGATGTACTTGGTGGGTAATGCGGGAGAATGGGGCTACTCAGTGTGTGCCTCAAGGAGATTTAACCTTGGGGGGGAAATAATCTGTGGGTTGAGTTGTATGTTGCAGGAAGTGACGGAGGAAGTAGGAACGACGAAGAGTGAACCAGATACGTGCGATGATGACCCAAACCTAGCCGGTGCTGGAGTCCAACAGTCAAACATACTGCTCCTGTCCTGAACATCCATCTTGACAGATGGGAGCCAAGTCACTGAACATCTGGAGGAGTGAAGAAAGTTTACGGAATGAATAAATGAGTGTTATGTGGGACCTGGGCATGACGTAAATGGTATGGAATAAGGGGTGGAGACTGTACCGGGTCTGGCTGAGCCAGAATTGGTTTTCCCCTGTAGCAGCCCTCATGGTGCTGTGTTTTATGTTGGGAGCTGGGAGGGTGTTGATAGCACACTGGTGTTGTGGCTACTGCTGAGTAGTGCTTACACAGCACCAAGGCTCTTTCTGACATTTCCCCCCCCCACAGTGGGACGGGGTGGTCAAGATCTTGGGAGGGGACACAACCAGGACAGCTGACCCGAACTGACCAAAGGGATATTCCAGACCATATGACGACTGCTCAGTATAAAGCTGGGAGAAAGGAGGAAGGGGGTGGGGTCACCCTTGGTCCTCCGAGGCAACCACTACGCGTATTGGAGCCCTGCTTCCTGAGAAGGCCCGACATCGCCTGTTCATGGGAAGTAGAGAATAAATCTGTTTTCTTTTTTTGCTTCCGCGCGCGGACCTTTGCTTCGCTTTGCTTATATTAAAACTGCTGTTGTTTTACCCACAAGGGTTGTTTTGTTTTCCTATCTTATTTTCTTTCCCTTCTTTGCCCTATTGAGAAAAAAAGGGGAAAAGGGGGGGAAGTGATAGAGCGACTTGGTGGGTACCTGGCATTTAGCCAAGGTCAAACCACCACAATGTCACAATGGGCAGCGGGTCAGTGGCGGCCATGTCACTGTGGGGGCCATGTCACAGCGGGCAGCAAGTCAGTGCTGGCCATGTCACTGTGGGGGCCATGTCAGAGTGGACAGCGGGACAGTGGTGGTCATGTGACTGAGGGGGCCATGTCACAGTGGGCAGCAGGTCAGTGGTGGCCCTGTCACAGTTGGGTCCATGTCACAATGGGCAGCGGGTCAGTGGTGGCCATGTCACTGTGGGGGCCATGTCACAGTGGGCAGCAGGTTAGTGGTAGCCATGTCACTATGGGGGCCATGTCACAGTGGACAGCGAGTCAGTGATGGCCATGTCAATGTGGGTGCTACGTCAGAGTGGGCAGCAGGACAGGGATGGCCATGTCCCTTTTGGGGCCATGTCACAGTGGTCGGCAGGTCAGTGGTGGCCATGTCACTTTTGGGGACATGTTACAGTGGGCAGCAGGTCAGTGGTGGCCATGTCACTGTGGGGTCATGTCACAGTGGGCAGCAAGTCAGTTGTGGCCATGTCACTATGGGCGCCATGTCACAGTGGGCAGCGGGTCAGTGGTGGCCATGTCACTATGGGGGCAATGTCACAGTGGGCAGCGGAACAGTGGTTGTCATGTGACTGAGGGGGCCATGTCGCAGTGGGCAGCAGGTCAGTGGTAGCCCTGTCACAGCTGGGTCCATGTCACAGTGGGCAGCAAGTCAGTGGTGGCCATGTCACTATGGGCGCCATGTCACAGTGGGCAGCAAGTTAGTGGTGGCCACGTGACTGTGGAGGCCATGTCACAGTGGGCAGCAGGTTAGTGGTAGCCATGTCACTGTGGGGCCATGTCACAGTGGACAGCAGGTAAGTGGTGGCCATGTCACTGTGGGGGCCATGTCACAGTGGGCAGAGGGAAAGTGGTGGTCATTTGACTGAGGGGGCCATGTCACAGTGGGCAGCAGGTCAGTGGCGGCCCTGTCACAGTTGGGTCCATGTCACAATGGGCAGCGGGTCAGTGGTGGCCATGTCACTGTGGGGGCCATGTCACAGTGGGCAGCAGGTTAGTGGTAGCCATGTCACTGTCGGGCCATGTCACAGTGGGCAGCAGGTCAGTGGTGGCCCTGTCACAGTTGGGTCCATGTCACAGTGGGCAGCTGGACAGTGGTGGTCATGTCAGTGTGGTGGCCATGTCACTGTGGGTGCTACATCAGAGTTGACAGCAGGACAGGGATGGCCATGTCCCTTTTGGGGCCATGTCACAGTGGGCAGCAGGTCAGTGGTTGCCCCGTCACTGTGGGGGCCATGTCACAGTGGTCGGTAGGTCAGTTGTGGCCATGTCACTTTTCGGGACATGTTACACTGGGCAGCAGGTCAGTGGTGGCCATGTCACTGTGGGGTCATGTCACAGTGGGCAGCAAGTCAGTGGTGGCCATGTCACTATGGGCGCCATGTCACAGTGGTCAGCAAGTCAGTGGTGGCCATGTGACTGTGGGGGCCATGTCACAGTGGGCAGCAAGTCAGTGGTGGCCATGTCACTGTGGGGGCCATGTCACAGTGGACAGCGGGTCAGTGGTGGCCATGTCACTGTGGGGGCCATGTCACAGTGGCCAGCGGGACAGTGGTGGTCATTTGACTGAGGGGGCCATGTCACAGTGGGCAGCAGGTCAGTGGCGGCCCTATCACAGTTGGGTCCATGTCACAATGGGCAGCGGGTCAGTGGTGGCCATGTCACTGTGGGGGCCATGTCACAGTGGGCAGCAGGTTAGTGGTAGCCATGTCACTGTCGGGCCATGTCACAGTGGGCAGCAGGTCAGTGGTGGCCCTGTCACAGTTGGGTCCATGTCACAATGGGCAGCGGGTCAGTGGTGGCCATGTCACTGTGGGGGCCATGTCACAGTGGGCAGCGGGACAGTGGTGGTCATTTGACTGAGGGGGCCATGTCACAGTGGGCAGCAGGTCAGTGGCGGCCCTGTCACAGTTGGGTCCATGTCACAATGGGCAGCGGGTCAGTGGTGGCCATGTCACTGTGGGGGCCATGTCACAGTGGGCAGCAGGTTAGTGGTAGCCATGTCACTGTCGGGCCATGTCACAGTGGGCAGCAGGTCAGTGGTGGCCCTGTCACAGTTGGGTCCATGTCACAGTGGGCAGCGGGACAGTGGTGGTCATGTGACTGAGGAGGCCATGTCACTGTGGGTGCTACATCAGAGTTGACAGCAGGACAGGGATGGCCATGTCCCTTTTGGGGCCATGTCACAATGGGCAGCAGGTCAGTGGTTGCCCCGTCACTGTGGGGGCCATGTCACAGTGGTCGGTAGGTCAGTTGTGGCCATGCCACTTTTCGGGACATGTTACACTGGGCAGCAGGTCAGTGGTGGCCATGTCACTGTGGGGTCATGTCACAGTGGGCAGCAAGTCAGTGGTGGCCATGTCACTATGGGCGCCATGTCACAGTGGTCAGCAAGTCAGTGGTGGCCATGTGACTGTGGGGGCCATGTCACAGTGGGCAGCAAGTCAGTGGTGGCCATGTCACTGTGGGGGCCATGTCACAGTGGACAGCGGGTCAGTGGTGGCCATGTCACTGTGGGGGCCATGTCACAGTGGACAGCGGGTCAGTGGTGGCCATGTGACTGTGGGCACCATGTCACAGTGGGCAGCAGGTCAGTGGTGGCCATGTCACTGTGGGGGCCATGTCACAGTGGGCAGCAAGTCAGTGGTGGCCCTGTCACAGTTGGGTCCATGTCACAATGGGCAGCGGGTCAGTGGTGGCCATGTGTAAGAGTCGGTCAGATGATCAGCATTGTCTCAACATTGTCATCCGGGACATGGACAGTGAGGGACCCGACAACGGCCTATTTGGAACACAGTTGCCGATCCTTGGAGTGAATGTGGTGCAAAGGCTCCTGAATGCAGAACTGTGTGGCACAGCCAGTGCTGTGCTGTTCTCCTGAGCACTGACCCGTGTGGTGCAGGCAGTGCAGTGCTGTTCTTTGGTGCCTGAGCCGTGTAATACAAAGAGTGTTGTGCTATTGTTCGGTACCTGGGCCTAGCCGGAGCTGTTACAGATAATTGCATAGCCATTGTCAAAAAAGGTGGATGGTTACTCTTGCCATAACATCGATGAAGAAATCATGAACCTTAGACGAACTTTGTTTCATTATAATACCAAAACACAACGCCTGGTTGAAGGTTACCCGCCTCCAAGACTGACCACGCCTCAGACACTCCTCCCCGTGCATGCGCGGTAGCCTCGCTCGAGAAGGGCGGAGACCCCTGAGGCAGAGGTGGAGCAAGATGTGTTACTGAGCATAAAAGATGACTTCTGGACAATGAAAATGGGAAGCTTCCCCACCAAGGACCACGACGATCGACGACGCAGCCTCAGCTTCACCCGGGACCGTGAAGACGTCGTGAGATCAGCGCTGGTAGCTATAACGTCTCTCTTCCCTCTCTCTAAACTTAACTTTACTTTTCTCCTTTCTTTCACCCATCTCTAACTATCGCGTGCCGCTTCACAGGAAACACAATAAAATTTCACTGTTTGATTACTGCTATCCCCTTTCATGTTGGTCACCTTAATTTTGCACTTTCGAGATCGTAGCAAACGAACCATCACGAGTCCAACGAGTGGACCGTGACAGACATGTCACTGTGGGGGCCATGTCACAGTGGACAGCGGGTCAGTGGTGGCCATGTCACTGTGGGGGCCATGTCACAGTGGACAGCGAGTCAGTGGTTACCCCGTCACTATGGGGGCCATGTCACAGTGGTCGGCAGGTCAGTGGTGGCCATGTCACTTTTGGGGACATGTTACACTGGGCAGCAGGTCAGTGGTGGCCATGTCACTGTGGGGGCCATGTTACAGTGGGTGGCAGGTTAGTGGTAGCCATGTCACTGTGGGGGCCATGTCACAGCGGGCAGCAAGTCAGTGCTGGCCATGTCACTGTCGGGCCATGTCACAGTGGACAGAGGGTCAGTGGTGGCCATGTCACAGTTGGGTCCATGTCACAATGGGCAGCAGGTCAGTGGTGGCCATGTCACTGTGGGGGCCATGTCACAGTGGGCAGCAGGTTAGTGGTAGCCATGTCACTGTGGGGGCCATGTCACAGTGGGCAGCAAGCCACTGCTGACCATGTCACTGTGGGGCCATGTCACAGTGGGCAGCGGGACAGTGGTGGACATGTCACTGTGGTGGCCATGTCACTGTGGGTGCTACGTCAGAGTGGACGGCAGGACAGGGATGGCCATGTCCCTTTTGGGGCCATGTCACAGTGGGCAGCAGGTCAGTGGTTGCCCCGTCACTGTGGGGGCCATGTCACAGTGGTCGGTAGGTCAGTTGTGACCATGTCACTTTTCGGGACATGTTACACTGGGCAGCAGGTCAGTGGTGGCCATGTCACTGTGGGGTCATGTCACAGTGGGCAGCAAGTCAGTGGTGGCCATGTCACTATGGGCGCCATGTCACAGTGGTCAGCAAGTTACTGGTGGCAATTTGACTGTGGGGGCCATGTCACAGTGGGCAGCAAGTCAGTGGTGGCCATGTCACTGTGGGGGCCATGTCACAGTGGGCAGTGGGTCAGTGGTGGCCCTGTCACAGCTGGGTCCATGTCACAGTGGGCAGCAAGTCAGTGGTGGCCATGTCACTATGGGCGCCATGTCACAGTGGGCAGCAAGTTAGTGGTGGCCATGTCACTGTGGGGGCCATGTCACAGTGGGCAGCAGGTTAGTGGTAGCCATGTCACTGTGGGGGCCATGTCACAGTGGACAGCGGGTCAGTGGTGGCCATGTCACTGTGGGGGCCATGTCACAGTGGGCAGCACGACAGTGGTGGTCATGTGACTGAGGGGGCCATGTCACAGTGGGCAGCAGGTCAGTGGTGGCCCTGTCACAGTTGAGTCCATGTCACAATGTGCAGCGGGTCAGTGGTGGCCATGTCACTGTGGGGGCCATGTCACAGTGGGCAGCGGGTCAGTGGTGGCCATGTCACTGTGGGGGCCATGTCACCGTGGGCAGCGGGACAGTGGTGGTCATTTGACTGAGGGGGCCATGTCACAGTGGGCAGCAGGTCAGTGGCGGCCCTGTCACAGTTGGGTCCATGTCACAATGGGCAGCGGGTCAGTGGTGGCCATGTCACTGTGGGGGCCATGTCACAGTGGGCAGCAGGTTAGTGGTAGCCATGTCACTGTCGGGCCATATCACAGTGGACAGCAGGTTAGTGGTGGCCATGTCACTGTGGGGGCCATGTCACAGTGGGCAGCGGGACAGTGGTGGTCATTTGACTGAGGGGGCCATGTCACAGTGGGCAGCAGGTCAGTGGCGGCCCTATCACAGTTGGGTCCATGTCACAATGGGCAGCGGGTCAGTGGTGGCCATGTCACTGTGGGGGCCATGTCACAGTGGGCAGCAGGTTAGTGGTAGCCATGTCACTGTCGGGCCATGTCACAGTGGGCAGCGGGTCAGTGGTGGCCATGTCACTGTGGGGGCCATGTCACAGTGGTCGGCAGGTCAGTGGTGGCCATGTCACTTTTGGGGACATGTTACACTGGGCAGCAGGTCAGTGGTGGCCATGTCACTGTGGGGGCCATGTTACAGTGGGTGGCAGGTTAGTGGTAGCCATGTCACTGTGGGGGCCATGTCACAGCGGGCAGCAAGTCAGTGCTGGCCATGTCACTGTGGGGCCATGTCACAGTGGACAGCGGGTCAGTGGTGGTCATGTGACTGAGGGGGCCATGTCACAGTGGGCAGCGGGACAGTGGTGGCCCTGTCACAGTTGGGTCCATGTCACAACAGGCAGCAAGTCAGTGGTGGCAATGTCACTGTGGGGGCCATGTCACAGTGGGCAGCAGGTTAGTGGTAGCCATGTCACTGTCGGGCCATGTCACAGTGGACAGCAGGTTAGTGGTGGCCATGTCACTGTGGGGGCCATGTCACAGTGGGCAGCGGGACAGTGGTGGTCATTTGACTGAGGGGGCCATGTCACAGTGGGCAGCAGGTCAGTGGCGGCCCTATCACAGTTGGGTCCATGTCACAATGGGCAGCGGGTCAGTGGTGGTCATGTCACTGTGGGGGCCATGTCACAGTGGGCAGCAGGTTAGTGGTAGCCATGTCACTGTCGGGCCATGTCACAGTGGGCAGCAGGTCAGTGGTGGCCCTGTCACAGTTGGGTCCATGTCACAGTGGGCAGCTGGACAGTGGTGGTCATGTCAGTGTGGTGGCCATGTCACTGTGGGTGCTACATCAGAGTGGACAGCAGGACAGGGATGGCCATGTCCCTTTTGGGGCCATGTCACAGTGGGCAGCAGGTCAGTGGTTGCCCCGTCACTGTGGGTGCCATGTCACAGTGGTCGGTAGGTCAGTTGTGGCCATGTCACTTTTCGGGACATGTTACACTGGGCAGCAGGTCAGTGGTGGCCATGTCACTGTGGGGTCATGTCACAGTGGGCAGCAAGTCAGTGGTGACCATGTCACTATGGGCTCCATGTCACACTGGTCAGCAAGTCAGTGGTGGCCATGTGACTGTGGGGGCCATGTCACAGTGGGCAGCGGGTCAGTGGTGGCCATGTCACTGTGGGGGCCATGTCACAGTGGACAGCGGGTCAGTGGTTGCCATGTCACTGTGGGGGCCATGTCACAGTGGGCAGCAGGTCAGTGGTGGACATGTCACTGTGGGGGCCATGTCACAGTGGACAGCGGGTCAGTGGTGGCCATGTCACTGTGGGGGCCATGTCACAGTGGGCAGCAGGTCAGTGGTGGACATGTCACTGTGGGGGCCATGTCACAGTGGGCAGCAGGTCAGTGGTGGACATGTCACTGTGGGGGCCATGTCACAATGGGCAGCGGGTCAGTGGTGGCCATGTGTAAGAGTCGGTCAGATGATCAGCATTGTCTCAACATTGTCATCCGGGACATGGACAGTGAGGGACCCGACAACGGCCTATTTGGAACACAGTTGCCGATCCTTGGAGTGGAATGTGGTGCAAAGGCTCCTGAATGCAGAACTGTGTGGCACAGCCAGTGCTGTGCTGTTCTCCTGAGCACTGACCCGTGTGGTGCAGGCAGTGCAGTGCTGTTCTTTGGTGCCTGAGCCGTGTAATACAAAGAGTGTTGTGCTATTGTTCGGTACCTGGGCCTAGCCGGAGCTGTTACAGATAATTGCATAGCCATTGTCAAAAAAGATGGATCGTGACTGTTGCCATAACATCGATGGAGCAATCATGAACCTTAGACGAACTTTGTTTCATTATAATACCAAAACACAACGCCTGGTTGAAGGTTACCCGCCTCCAAGACTGACCACGCCTCAGACACTCCTCCCCGTGCATGCGCGGTAGCCTCGCTCGAGAAGGGCGGAGACCCCTGAGGCAGAGGTGGAGCAAGGTGTGTTACTGAGCATAAAAGATGACTTCTGGACAATGAAAATGGGAAGCTTCCCCACCAAGGACCACGACGATCGACGACGCAGCCTCAGCTTCACCCGGGACCGTGAAGACGTCGTGAGATCAGCGCTGGTAGCTATAACCTCTCTCTTCCCTCTCTCTAAACTTAACTTTACTTTTCTCCTTTCTTTCACCCATCTCTAACTATCGCGTGCCGCTTCACAGGCAACACAATAAAATTTCACTGTTTGATTACTGCTATCCCCTTTCATGTTGGTCACCTTAATTTTGCACTTTCGAGATCGTAGCAAACGAACCATCACGAGTCCAACGAGTGGACCGTGACAGACATGTCACTGTGGGGGCCATGTCACAGTGGGCAGCAAGTCAATGGTGGCCATGTCACTGTGGGGGCCATGTAGAGTGGGCAGCAAGTCAGTGGTGGCCATGTCACTGCGGGTGCTACGTCAGAGTGGGGAGCAGGACAGGGATGGCCATGGCCCTTTTGGGGCCATGTCACAGTGGTCGGCAGGTCAGTGGTTGCCCCGTCACTGTGGGGGCCATGTCACAGTGGTCGGCAGGTCAGTGGTGGCCATGTCACTTTTGGGGACATTTTACACTGGGCAGCAGGTCAGTGGTGGCCATGTCACTGTGGGGTCATGTCACAGTGTTCAGCAAGTTAGTGGTGGCCATGTGACTGTGGGGGCCATGTCACAGTGGGCAGCAAGTCAGTGGTGGCCATGTGACTGTGGGGGCCATGTCACAGTGGGCAGCAAGTCAGTGGTGGCCATATCACTGTGGGGGCCATGTCACAGTGGGCAGCGGGTCAATGGTGGCCATGTCACTGTGGGGGCCATGTCACAGTGGGCAGCAGGTTAGTGGTGGCCATGTCACTGTGGGGGCATGTCACAGTGGGCAGCGGGACAGTGGTGGTCATGTGACTGCGGGGTCCATGTCACAGTGGGCAGAAGGTCAGTGGTGGCCCCGTCACTGTGGGGGCCATGTCACAGTGGTCGGCAGGTCAGTGGTGGCCATGTCACTTTCGGGGACATGTTACACTGGGCAGCAGGTCAGTGGTGGCCATGTCACTGTGGGGTTATGTCACAGTGGACAGCAGGTCAGTGGTGCCCATTTCACTTTTCGGGACATGTTACACTGGGCAGCAGGTCAGTGGTGGCCATGTCACTGTGGGGTCACGACACAGTGGGCAGCAGGTCAGGGGTGGCCATGTCACTATGGGCACCATGTCACACTGGGCAGCAAGTCAGTGGTGGCCATGTGACTGTAGGGGCCATGTCACAGTGGGCAGCAAGTCACTGGTTCCTCGTCAGTGTTCGGGCCATATCACAGTGGTCGGCAGGTCAGTGGTGGCCATGTGACTCTGGTGGCCATGTCACAGTGGGCAGCAAGTCAGTGGTGGCCATGTCACTGTGAGGGTCATGTCACAGTGGGCAGCGGGACAGTGGTGGTCATGTGACTGAGGGGGCCATGTCACAGTGGGAAGCGGGACAGTGGTGGTCATGTGACTGAGGTGGCCATGTCAAAGTAGTGGGCAGGTCAGTGGTGGCCCTGTCACAGTCGGGTCCATGTCACAATGGGCAGCGGGTCAGTGGTAGCCATGTCACTGTGGGGGCCATGTCACAGTGGGCAACAGGTCAGTGGTGGCCATGTCACTGTGGGGGCCATGTCACAGTGGACAGCGGGACAGTGGTGGTCATGTGACTGAGGGGGCCATGTCACAGTGGGCAGCAGGTCAGTGGTGGCCCTGTCAAATTTGGGTCCATGTCACAATGGGCATCGGGTCAGTGGTGGCCATGTCACTGCGGGGTCATGTCACAGTGGGCAGCAGGTCAGGGGTGGCCATGTCACTATGTGCACCATGTCACAGTGGTCAGGAAGTCAGTGGTGGTCATGTGACTGAGGGTGCCATGTCACAGTGGGCAGCAGGTCAGTGGTGGACATGTCACTGTGGGGGCCATGTCACAGTGGGCAGCAGGTCAGTGGTGGACATGTCACTGTGGGGGCCATGTCACAATGGGCAGCGGGTCAGTGGTGGCCATGTGTAAGAGTCGGTCAGATGATCAGCATTGTCTCAACATTGTCATCCGGGACATGGACAGTGAGGGACCCGACAACGGCCTATTTGGAACACAGTTGCCGATCCTTGGAGTGGAATGTGGTGCAAAGGCTCCTGAATGCAGAACTGTGTGGCACAGCCAGTGCTGTGCTGTTCTCCTGAGCACTGACCCGTGTGGTGCAGGCAGTGCAGTGCTGTTCTTTGGTGCCTGAGCCGTGTAATACAAAGAGTGTTGTGCTATTGTTCGGTACCTGGGCCTAGCCGGAGCTGTTAGAGATAATTGCATAGCCATTGTCAAAACAGATGGATCGTGACTGTTGCCATAACATCGATGGAGCAATCATGAACCTTAGACGAACTTTGTTTCATTATAATACCAAAACACAACGCCTGGTTGAAGGTTACCCGCCTCCAAGACTGACCACGCCTCAGACACTCCTCCCCGTGCATGCGCGGTAGCCTCGCTCGAGAAGGGCGGAGACCCCTGAGGCAGAGGTGGAGCAAGGTGTGTTACTGAGCATAAAAGATGACTTCTGGACAATGAAAATGGGAAGCTTCCCCACCAAGGACCACGACGATCGACGACGCAGCCTCAGCTTCACCCGGGACCGTGAAGACGTCGTGAGATCAGCGCTGGTAGCTATAACCTCTCTCTTCCCTCTCTCTAAACTTAACTTTACTTTTCTCCTTTCTTTCACCCATCTCTAACTATCGCGTGCCGCTTCACAGGCAACACAATAAAATTTCACTGTTTGATTACTGCTATCCCCTTTCATGTTCGTCACCTTAATTTTGCACTTTCGAGATCGTAGCAAACGAACCATCACGAGTCCAACGAGTGGACCGTGACAGACATGTCACTGTGGGGGCCATGTCACAGTGGGCAGCAAGTCAATGGTGGCCATGTCACTGTGGGGGCCATGTAGAGTGGGCAGCAAGTCAGTGGTGGCCATGTCACTGCGGGTGCTACGTCAGAGTGGGGAGCAGGACAGGGATGGCCATGGCCCTTTTGGGGCCATGTCACAGTGGTCGGCAGGTCAGTGGTTGCCCCGTCACTGTGGGGGCCATGTCACAGTGGTCGGCAGGTCAGTGGTGGCCATGTCACTTTTGGGGACATTTTACACTGGGCAGCAGGTCAGTGGTGGCCATGTCACTGTGGGGTCATGTCACAGTGTTCAGCAAGTTAGTGGTGGCCATGTGACTGTGGGGGCCATGTCACAGTGGGCAGCAAGTCAGTGGTGGCCATGTGACTGTGGGGGCCATGTCACAGTGGGCAGCAAGTCAGTGGTGGCCATATCACTGTGGGGGCCATGTCACAGTGGGCAGCGGGTCAATGGTGGCCATGTCACTGTGGGGGCCATGTCACAGTGGGCAGCAGGTTAGTGGTGGCCATGTCACTGTGGGGGCATGTCACAGTGGGCAGCGGGACAGTGGTGGTCATGTGACTGCGGGGTCCATGTCACAGTGGGCAGAAGGTCAGTGGTGGCCCCGTCACTGTGGGGGCCATGTCACAGTGGTCGGCAGGTCAGTGGTGGCCATGTCACTTTCGGGGACATGTTACACTGGGCAGCAGGTCAGTGGTGGCCATGTCACTGTGGGGTTATGTCACAGTGGACAGCAGGTCAGTGGTGCCCATTTCACTTTTCGGGACATGTTACACTGGGCAGCAGGTCAGTGGTGGCCATGTCACTGTGGGGTCACGACACAGTGGGCAGCAGGTCAGGGGTGGCCATGTCACTATGGGCACCATGTCACACTGGGCAGCAAGTCAGTGGTGGCCATGTGACTGTAGGGGCCATGTCACAGTGGGCAGCAAGTCACTGGTTCCTCGTCAGTGTTCGGGCCATATCACAGTGGTCGGCAGGTCAGTGGTGGCCATGTGACTCTGGTGGCCATGTCACAGTGGGCAGCAAGTCAGTGGTGGCCATGTCACTGTGAGGGTCATGTCACAGTGGGCAGCGGGACAGTGGTGGTCATGTGACTGAGGGGGCCATGTCACAGTGGGAAGCGGGACAGTGGTGGTCATGTGACTGAGGTGGCCATGTCAAAGTAGTGGGCAGGTCAGTGGTGGCCCTGTCACAGTCGGGTCCATGTCACAATGGGCAGCGGGTCAGTGGTAGCCATGTCACTGTGGGGGCCATGTCACAGTGGGCAACAGGTCAGTGGTGGCCATGTCACTGTGGGGGCCATGTCACAGTGGACAGCGGGACAGTGGTGGTCATGTGACTGAGGGGGCCATGTCACAGTGGGCAGCAGGTCAGTGGTGGCCCTGTCAAATTTGGGTCCATGTCACAATGGGCATCGGGTCAGTGGTGGCCATGTCACTGCGGGGTCATGTCACAGTGGGCAGCAGGTCAGGGGTGGCCATGTCACTATGTGCACCATGTCACAGTGGTCAGGAAGTCAGTGGTGGTCATGTGACTGAGGGTGCCATGTCACAGTGGGCAGCAGGTCAGTGGTTGCCCCGTCACTGTGGGGGCCATGTCACAGTGGTCGGCAGGTCAGTGGTGGCCATGTCACATTTGGGGACATGTTACACTGGGCAGCAGGTCAGTGCTGGCTATGTCACTGTGGGGTCATGTCACAGTGGGCAGCGAGACAGTGGTGGTCATGTGACTGAGGGGGCCATGTCACAGTGGGCAGCAGGTCAGTGGTTGCCCCGTCACTGTGGGGGCCATGTCACAGTGGTCAGCAAGTCAGTGGTGGCCATGTCACTGTGGGGCCATGTCACAGTGTTCGGCAGGTCAGTGGTGGCCATGTCACTTTTGGGGACATGTTACACTGGGCAGCAGGTCAGTGGTGTCCATGTCACTCTGGGGTCATGTCACAGTGGACAGCAGGTCAGTGGTGGCCATGTCACTTTGTGGGACATGTTACACTGGGCAGCAGGTCAGTGGTGGCCATGTCACTGTGGGGCCATGTCACAGTGGACAGCAGGTCAGTGGTGTCCATGTCACTTTTGGGGACATGTTGCACTGGGCAGCAGGTCAGTGGTGGCCATGTCACTGTGGGGTCACGTCACAGTGGTCAGCAGGTCAGGGGTGGCCATATCACTATGGGCGCCATGTCACAGTGGTCAGCAAGTCAGTGGTGGCCATGTGACTGTGGGGGCCATGTCACAGTGGGCAACAAGTCAGTGCTGGCCATGTCACTGTGGGGCCCTGTCACAGTGGACAGCAGGTCAGTGGTGGCCATGTCACTGTGGGGCCATGTCACAGTAGACAGCAGGTCAGTGGTGGCCATGTCACTGTGGGGCCATGTCACAGTAGACAGCAGGTCAGTGGTGGCCATGTGAATGTGGGGGCCATGTCACAGTGGGCAGCGGGACAGTGGTGGGCATGTCACTGTGGGGGCCATGTCACAGTGGGCAGCGGGACAGTGGTGGTCATGTGACTGAGGGGCCATGTCACAGTGGGCAGCAGGTCAGTGGTGGCCCTGTCACATTTGAGTCCATGTCACAATGGGAAGCGGGTCAGTGGTAGCCATGTTACTGTGGGGGCCATGTCACAGTGGGCAGCGGGTCAGTGGTGGCCATGTCACTGTGGGGGCCATGTCACAGTGGGCAGCGGGACGGTGGTGGTATGTGACTGAGGGGGCCATGTCACAGTGGGCAGCAGGTAAAGTGCTTGCCCCGTCACTGTGGGGGCCATATCACAGTGGTCGGCAGGTCAGTGGTGGCCATGTCACTTTTGGGGACATGTTACACTGGGCAGCAGGTCAGTGGTGGCCATGTCACTGTGGGGCCATTTCACAGTGGACAGCAGGTCAGAGGTGGCCATGTGACTGAGGGGGCCATATCACAGTGGGCAGCGGGACAGTGGTGGTCATGTGACTGAGGAGGCCATGTCACAGTGGGCAGCAGGTCAGTGGTTGCTCCGTCACTGTGGGGGCCATGTCACAGTGGTCGGCAGGTCAGTGGTGGCAATGTCACTTTTGGGGACATGTTACACTGGGCAGCAGGTCAGTGGTGGCCATGTCACTGTGGGGTCATGTCACAGTGGACAGCAGGTCAGTGGTGGCCATGTCACTTTGTGGGACATGTTACACTGGGCAGCATGTCAGTGGTGGCCATGTCACTGTGGGGCCATGTCACAGTGGACAGCAGGGCAGTGGTTGCCATGTGACTGTGGGGGCCATGTCACAGTGGGCAGCGGGACAGTGGTGGTCATGTGACTGAGGGGGCCATGTCACAGTGGGCAGCGGGTCAGTGGTTGCGCCGTCACTATGGGAGCCATGTCACAGTGGTCGGCAGGTCAGTGGTGGCCATGTCACAGGTGGGTCCATGTCACAATGGGCAGCGGGTCAGTGGTAGCCATGTCACTGTGGGGGCCATGTCACAGTCGGCAGGAGGTCACTGGTGGCCATGTCACTGTGGGGTCATGTCACAGTGGACAGCAGGTCAGTGGTGGCCATGTCACTATGGGCGCCATGTCACAGTGGTCAGGAAGTCAGTGGTGGCCATGTGACTGTGGTGGCCGTGACACAGTGGGCAGCAAGTCAGTGGTTGCCCCGTCACTCTGGGGCCCATGTCACAGTGGTCGGCAGGTCAGTGGTGGCCCTGTCACTTTTGGGGACATGTTACAGTGGGCAGCAGTTCAGCGGTGGCCATGTCACTGTGGGGTCACTTCACAGTGGGCAGCAGGTCAGGGGTGGCAATGTCACTATGGGCGCCATGTCACAGTGGTCAGCAAGTCAGTGGTGGCCATGTGACTGTGGGGGCCATGTCACAGTGGGCAGAAAGTCAGTGGTGGCCATGTCACTGAGGGGGACATGTCACAGTGGGCAGCGGGACAGTGGTGGTCATGTGACTGAGGGGGCCATGTCACAGTGGGCAGCAGGTCAGTGGTGGCCCTGTCAAATTTGGGTTCATGTCACAATGGGCATCGGGTCAGTGGTGGCCATGTCACTGTGGGGGCCATGTCACAGTGGGCAGCAGGTCAGTGGTGGCCCTGTCACAGTTGGGTCCATGTCACAGTGGTCGGCAGGTCAGTGGTGGCCATGTCACTGTGGGGACCATGTCACAGTGGGCAGCAGGTTAGTGGTAGCCATGTCACTGTGGGGCCATGTTACAGTGGACAGCGGGTCAGTGGTGGCCATGTCACTGTGGGCGCCATGTCACAGTGGGCAGCGGGACAGTGGTGGTCATGTGACTGAGGGGGCCATGTCACAGTGCGCAGCAGGTCAGTGGTGGCCCTGTCACAGTTGGGTCCATGTCACAATGGGCAGCGGATCAGTGGTGGCAATGTCACTGTGGGGGACATGTCACAGTGGGCAGCAGGTTAGTGGTAGCCATGTCACTGTGGGGCCATGTTACAGTGGACAGCGGGTCAGTGGTGGCCATGTCACTGTGGGGGCCATGTCACAGTGGGCAGCAGGTGAGTGGTGGCCCTGTCACAGTTGGGTCCATGTCACAATGGGCAGCGTGTCAGTGGTGACCATGTCACTGTGGGGGCCATGTCACAGTGGGCAGCGGGTTAGTGATGGCCATGTCACTGTGGGGGCCATGTCACAATGGGCAGCAGGTCACTGGTGGTCATGTTACTGTGGGGGCCATGTCACAGTGGGCAGCAGTTCAGTGGTGGCCCTGTCACAGTTGGGTCCATGTCACAATGGGCAGCGGGTCAGTGGTGGCCATGTGTAAGAGTCGGTCAGATGATCAGCATTGTCTCAACATTGTCGTCCGGGACATGGACAGTGAGGGACCCGACAACGGCCTATTTGGAACACAGTTGCCGATCCTTGGAGTGGAATGTGGTGCAAAGGCTCCTGAATGCAGAACTGTGTGGCACAGCCAGTGCTGTGCTGTTCTCCTGAGCACTGACCCGTGTGGTGCAGGCAGTGCAGTGCTGTTCTTTGGTGCCTGAGCCGTGTAATACAAAGAGTGTTGTGCTATTGTTCGGTACCTGGGCCTAGCCGGATCTGTTACAGATAATTGCATAGCCATTGTCAAAAAAGATGGATCGTGACTGTTGCCATAACATCGATGAAGAAATCATGAACCTTAGACGAACTTTGTTTCATTATAATACCAAAACACAACGCCTGGTTGAAGGTTACCCGCCTCCAAGACTGACCACGCCTCAGACACTCCTCCCCGTGCATGCGCGGTAGCCTCGCTCGAGAAGGGCGGAGACCCCTGAGGCAGAGGTGGAGCAAGGTGTGTTACTGAGCATAAAAGATGACTTCTGGACAATGAAAATGGGAAGCTTCCCCACCAAGGACCACGACGATCGACGACGCAGCCTCAGCTTCACCCGGGACCGTGAGGACGTCGTGAGATCAGCGCTGGTAGCTATAACCTCTCTATTCCCTCTCTCTAAACTTAACTTTACTTTTCTCCTTTCTTTCACCCATCTCTAACTATCGCGTGCCGCTTCACAGGCAACACAATAAAGTTTCACTGTTTGATTACTGCCATCCCCTTTCATGTTCGTCACCTTAATTTTGCACTTTCGAGATCGTAGCAAACGAACCATCATGAGTCCAACGAGTGGACCGTGACAGACATGTCACTGTGGGGGCCATGTCACAGTGGGCAGCAAGTCAATGGTGGCCTGTCACTATGGGGGCCATGTAGAGTGGGCAGCAAGTCAGTGGTGGCCATGTCACTGTGGGTGCTACGTCAGAGTGGGGAGCAGGACAGGGATGGCCATGTCCCTTTTGGGGCCATGTCACAGTGGTCGGCAGGTCAGTGGTTGCCCCGTCACTGTGGGGGCCATGTCACAGTGGTCGGCAGGTCAGTGGTGGCCATGTCACTTTTGGGGACATGTTACACTGGGCAGCAGGTCAGTGGTGGCCATGTCACTGTGGGGTCATGTCACAGTGTTCAGCAAGTTAGTGGTGGCCATGTGACTGTGGGGGCATGTCACAGTGGGCAGCAAGTCAGTGGTGGCCATGTGACTGTGGGGGCCATGTCACAGTGGGCAGCAAGTCAGTGGTGGCCATATAACTGTGGGGGCCATGTCACAGTGGGCAGCAAGTCACTGGTTGCCCCGTCACTGTGGGGGCCATGTCACAGTGGGCAGCAGGTTAGTGGTGGCCATGTCACTGTGGGGCCATGTCACAGTGGACAGCAGGTCAGTGGTGGCCATGTCACTGAGGGGGCCATGTCACAGTGGGCAGCGGGACAGTTCTGGTCCTGTAACTGAGGGGGCCATGTCACAGTGGGCAGCGGGACAGTGGTGGTCATGTGACTGAGGGGGCCATGTCACAGTGGGCAGCAGGTCAGTGGTGGCCCTGTCACAGTTGGGTCCATGTCACAATGGGCAGC
The DNA here is from genome assembly GCA_030819815.1 of Strix occidentalis. NCBI lineage: Eukaryota > Metazoa > Chordata > Aves > Strigiformes > Strigidae > Strix > Strix occidentalis. Next base: position 39,072 of record JASWHU010000351.1, on the reverse strand, counting down.
GGGTCAGTGGTGGCCATGTCACTGTGGGGGCCATGTCACAGTGGACAGCAGGTTAGTGGTAGCCATGTGACTGTAGGGCCATGTCACAGTGGACAGCGGGACAGTGGTGGTCATCTGACTGAGGGGGCCATGTCACAATGGGCAGCAGGTCAGTGGTGGCCATGTCACTGTGGGGGCCATGTCACAGTGGGCAGCGAGTCAGTGGTGGCCATGTCACTGTGGGGGCATGTCACAGTGGGCAGCGGGACAGTGGTGGTCATGTGACTGCGGGGTCCATGTCACAGTGGGCACAAGGTCAGTGGTGGCCCCGTCACTGTGGGGGCCATGTCACAGTGGGCAGCAGGTTAGTGGTAGCCATGTCACTGTGGGGCCCAGGTCACAGCGGGCAGCAAGTCAGTGCTGGCCCTGTCACAGTTGCGTCCATGTCACAGTGGGCAGCGTGACAGTGGTGGTCATGTCACTGTGGGGGCCATGTCACAGTGGGCAGCATGTCACTGGTGGCCATGTGACTGTGGGGGCCATGTCACAGTGGGCAGCGGGACAGTGGTGGTCATGTGACTGAGGGGGCCATGTCACAGTGGACAGCGGGTCAGTGGTGGCCATGTCACTGTGGGGGCCATGTCACAGTGGGTGGCAGGTTAGTGGTAGCCATGTCACTGTGGGGGCCATTTCACAGCGGGCAGCAGGTCAGTGATGGCCATGTCACTGTGGTGCCATGTCACAGTGGGCAGCAGGTCAGTGGTGGCCATGTCACTGTGGGGGCCATGTCACAGTGGGCAGCGGGACAGTGGTGGTCATGTGACTGAGGGGGCCATGTCACAGTGGGCAGCAGGTCAGTGGTGGCCCTGTCAAATTTGGGTCCATGTCACAATGGGCATCGGGTCAGTGGTGGCCATGTCACTGTGGGGGCCATGTCACAGTGGGCAGCAGGTCAGTGGTGGCCCTGTCACAGTTGGGTCCATGTCACAGTGGTCGGCAGGTCAGTGGTGGCCATGTCACTTTTGGGGACATGTTACACCGGCAGCAGGTCAGTGGTGGCCATGTCACTGTGGGGTCATGTCACAGTGGACAGCAGGACCGTGACAGACATGTGACTGTGGGGGCCATGTCACAGTGGTCGGCAGGTCAGTGGCGGCCATGTCACTTTTGGGGACATGTTACACTGGGCTGCAGGTCAGTGGTGGCCATGTCACTGTGGGGTCACGTCACAGTGGGCAGCAGGTCAGGGGTGGCCATGTCACTATGGGCGCCATATCACAGTGGTCAGCAAGTCAGTGGTGGCCATGTGACTGTGGGGGCCATGTCAGAGTGGACAGCGCGTCAGTGGTGGCCATGTCACTGTGGGGGACATGTCACAGTGGGCAGTGGGACAGTGGTGGTCATGTGACTGAGGGGGCCATGTCACAGTGGGCAGCAGGTCAGTGGTGGCCCTGTCACAGTTGGGTCCATGTCACAATGGGCAGCAGGTCAGTGGTGGCCATGTCACTGTGGGGGCCATGTCACAGTGGGCAGCATGTCACTGGTGGCCATGTGACTGTGGGGGCCATGTCACAGTGGGCAGCGGGACAGTGGTGGTCATGTGACTGAGGGGGCCATGTCACAGTGGACAGCGGGTCAGTGGTGGCCATGTCACTGTGGGGGCCATGTCACAGTGGGCAGCAGGTTAGTGGTCCCATGTCACTGTGGGGCCCATGTCACAGTGGGCAGTGGGACAGTAGTGGTCATGTGACTGAGGGGGCCATGTCACAGTGGGCAGCAGGTCAGTGGTGGCCCTGACACAGTTGGGTCCATGTCACAATGGGCAGCACGTCAGTGGTGGCCATGTCACTGTGGGGGCCATGTCACAGTGGGCAGCAGGTCACTGGTGGCCATGTCACTGAGGGGGCCATGTCACAGTGGTCAGCGGGACAGTGGTGGTCATGTGACTGAGGGGGCCATGTCACAGTGGGCAGCAGGTCAGTGGTGGCCCTGTCACTGTGGGGGCCATGTCACAATGGGCAGCGGGTCGGTGGTGGCCATGTCACTGTGGGGGCCATGTCACAGTGGGCAGCAGGTTAATGGTAGCCATGTCACTGTGGGGGCCATGTCACAGCGGGCAGCAAGTCAGTGGTGGCCATGTCACTATGGGGGCCATGTCACAGTGGGCAGCCTGTCAGTGGTGGCCATGTGTAAGAGTCGGTCAGATGATCAGCATTGTCTCAACATTGTCGTCCGGGACATGGACAGTGAGGGACCCGACAACGGCCTGTTTGGAACACAGTTGCCGATCCTTGGAGTGGAATGTGGTGCAAAGGCTCCTGAATGCAGAACTGTGTGGCACAGCCAGTGCTGTGCTGTTCTCCTGAGCACTGACCCGTGTGGTGCAGGCAGTGCAGTGCTGTTCTTTGGTGCCTGAGCCGTGTAATACAAAGAGTGTTGTGCTATTGTTCGGTACCTGGGCCTAGCCGGAGCTGTTACAGATAATTGCATAGCCATTGTCAAAACAGATGGATCGTGACTGTTGCCATAACATCGATGAAGAAATCATGAACCTTAGACGAACTTTGTTTCATTATAATACCAAAACACAACGCCTGGTTGAAGGTTACCCGCCTCCAAGACTGACCACGCCTCAGACACTCCTCCCCGTGCATGCGCGGTAGCCTCGCTCGAGAAGGGCGGAGACCCCTGAGGCAGAGGTGGAGCAAGGTGTGTTACTGAGCATAAAAGATGACTTCTGGACAATGAAAATGGGAAGCTTCCCCACCAAGGACCACGACGATCGACGACGCAGCCTCAGCTGGACCCGGGACCGTGAGGACGTCGTGAGATCAGCGCTGGTAGCTATAACCTCTCTCTTCCCTCTCTCTAAACTTAACTTTACTTTTCTCCTTTCTTTCACCCATCTCTAACTATCGCGTGCCGCTTCACAGGCAACACAATAAAGTTTCACTGTTTGATTACTGCTATCCCCTTTCATGTTCGTCACCTTAATTTTGCACTTTCAAGATCATAGCAAAAGAACCATCACGAGTCCAACGAGTGGACCGTGACAGACATGTCACTGTGGGAGCCATGTCACAGTGGGCAGCAAGTCAATGGTGGCCATGTCACTGTGGGGGCCATGTCACAGTGGGCAGGAGGTCAGTGGTGGCCCTGTCACAGTTGGTTCCATGTCACAGTGGTCGGCAGGTCAGTGGTGGCCATGTCACTTTTGGGGACATGTTACACCAGCAGCATGTCAGTGGTGGCCATGTCACTGTGGGGTCATGTCACAGTGGACAGCAGGACCGTGAAAGACATGTGACTGTGGGGGCCATGTCACAGTGGTCGGCAGGTCAGTGGCGGCCATGTCACTTTTGGGTCCATGTCACAATGGGCAGCATGTCAGTGGTGGCCATGTCACTGTGGGGGCCATGTCACAGTGGGCAGCATGTCACTGGTGGCCATGTGACTGTGGGGGCCATGTCACAGTGGGCAGCGGGACAGTGGTGGTCATGTGACTGAGGGGGCCATGTCACAGTGGACAGCGGGTCAGTGGTGGCCATGTCACTGTGGGGGCAATGTCACAGTGGGTGGCAGGTTAGTGGTAGCCATGTCACTGTGGGGGCCATTTCACAGCGGGTAGCAGGTCAGTGCTGGCCATGTCACTGTGGGGCCATGTCACAGTGGGCAGCAGGTCAGTGGTGGCCATGTCTCTGTGGGGGCCATGTCACAGTGGGCAGCGGGACAGTGGTGGTCATGTGACTGAGGGGGCCATGTCAAAGTGGGCAGCAGGTCAGTGGTGTCCCTGTCAAATTTGGGTCCATGTCACAATGGGCATCGGGTCAGTGGTGGCCATGTCACTGTGGGGGCCATGTCACAGTGGGCAGCAGGTCAGTGGTGGCCCTGTCACAGTTGGTTCCATGTCACAGTGGTCGGCAGGTCAGTGGTGGCCATGTCACTTTTGGGGACATGTTACACCAGCAGCAGGTCAGTGGTGGCCATGTCACTGTGGGGTCATGTCACAGTGGACAGCAGGACCGTGACAGACATGTGACTGTGGGGGCCATGTCACAGTGGTCGGCAGGTCAGTGGCGGCCATGTCACTTTTGGGGACATGTTACACTGGGCTGCAGGTCAGTGGTGGCCATGTCACTGTGGGGTCACGTCACAGTGGGCAGCAGGTCAGGGGTGGCCATGTCACTATGGGCGCCATATCACAGTGGTCAGCAAGTCAGTGGTGGCCATGTGACTGTGGGGGCCATGTCAGAGTGGACAGCGCGTCAGTGGTGGCCATGTCACTGTGGGGGACATGTCACAGTGGGCAGTGGGACAGTGGTGGTCATGTGACTGAGGGGGCCATGTCACAGTGGGCAGCAGGTCAGTGGTGGCCCTGTCACAGTTGGGTCCATGTCACAATCGGCAGCAGGTCAGTGGTGGCCATGTCACTGTGGGGGCCATGTCACAGTGGGCAGCATGTCACTGGTGGCCATGTGACTGTGGGGGCCATGTCACAGTGGGCAGCGGGACAGTGGTGGTCATGTGACTGAGGGGGCCATGTCACAGTGGACAGCGGGTCAGTGGTGGCCATGTCACTGTGGGGCCATGTCACAGTGGGTGGCAGGTTAGTGGTAGCCATGTCACTGTGGGGGCCATTTCACAGCGGGCAGCAGGTCAGTGATGGCCATGTCACTGTGGGGCCATGTCACAGTGGGCAGCAGGTCAGTGGTGGCCATGTCACTGTGGGGGCCATGTCACAGTGGGCAGTGGGACAGTGGTGGTCATGTGACTGAGGGGGCCATGTCACAGTGGGCAGCAGGTCAGTGGTGGCCCTGTCAAATTTGGGTCCATGTCACAATGGGCATCGGGTCAGAGGTGGCCATGTCACTGTGGGGGCCATGTCACAGTGGGCAGCAGGTCAGTGGTGGCCCTGTCACAGTTGGGGGCCATGTCACAGTGGTCGGCAGGTCAGTGGTGGCCATGTCACTTTTGGGGACATGTTACACCAGCAGCAGGTCAGTGGTGGCCATGTCACTGTGGGGTCATGTCACAGTGGACAGCAGGACCGTGACAGACATGTGACTGTGGGGGCCATGTCACAGTGGTCGGCAGGTCAGTGGCGGCCATGTCACTTTTGGGGACATGTTACACTGGGCTGCAGGTCAGTGGTGGCCATGTCATTGTGGGGTCACGTCACAGTGGGCAGCAGTTCAGGGGTGGCCATGTCACTATGGGCGCCATATCACAGTGGTCAGCATGTCAGTGGTGGCCATGTGACTGTGGGGGCCATGTCAGAGTGGACAGCGCGTCAGTGGTGGCCATGTCACTGTGGGGGACATGTCACAGTGGGCAGTGGAACAGTGGTGGTCATGTGACTGAGGGGGCAATGTCACAGTGGGCAGCAGGTCAGTGGTGGCCCTGTCACAGTTGGGTCCATGTCACAATGGGCAGCAGGTCAGTGGTGGCCATATCACTGTGGGGGCCATGTCACAGTGGGCAGCATGTCACTGGTGGCCATGTGACTGTGGGGGCCATGTCACAGTGGGCAGCGGGACAGTGGTGGTCATGTGACTGAGGGGGCCATGTCACAGTGGACAGCGGGTCAGTGGTGGCCATGTCACTGTGGGGGCCATGTCACAGTGGGTGGCAGGTTAGTGGTGCCATGTCACTGTGGGGTCCATTTCACAGCGGGCAGCAGCTCAGTGCTGGCCATGTCACTGTGGGGCCATGTCACAGTGGGCAGCAGGTCAGTGGTGGCCATGTCACTGTGGGGGCCATGTCACAGTGGGCAGCGGGACAGTGGTGGTCATGTGACTGAGGGGGCCATGTCACAGTGGGCAGCAGGTCAGTGGTGGCCCTGTCACAGTTGGGTCCATGTCACAATGGGCAGGGGGTCAGTGGTGGCCATGTCACTGTGGGGGCCATGTCACAGTGGGCAGCAGGTTAGTGGTCCCATGTCACTGTGGGGCCCATGTCACAGTGGACAGCAGGTCAGTGGTGGCCATGTCACTGAGGGGTCACGTCACAGTGGGCAGCAGGTCAGTGGTGGCCATGTCACTATGGGCGCCATATCACAGTGGTCAGCAAGTCAGTGGTGGCCATGTGACTGTGGGGGCCATGTCACAGTGGACAGCGGGTCAGTGGTGGCCATGTCACTGTGGGGGCCATGTCATGGTGGGCAGTGGGACAGTGGTGGTCATGTGACTGAGGGGGCCATGTCACAGTGGGCAGCAGGTCAGTGGTGGCCCTGTCACAGTTGGGTCCATGTCACAATGGGCAGCAGGTCAGTGGTGGCCATGTCACTGTGGGGGCCATGTCACAGTGGACAGCGGGTCAGTGGTGGCCATGTCACTATGGGGGCCATGTCAGAGTGGGCAGCGAGTCAGTGGTGGCCCTGTCACTGTGGGTGCTACGTCAGAGTGGGCAGCAGGACAGGGATGGCCATGTCACTGTGGGGCCATGTCACAGTGGGCAGCAGGTCAGTGGTTACCCCGTCACTGTGGGGGCCATGTCACAGTGGGCAGCAGGTTAGTGGTCCCATGTCACTGTGGGGCCCATGTCACAGTGGACAGAAGGTCAGTGGTGGCCATGTCACTGAGGGGTCACGTCACAGTGGGCAGCAGGTCAGGGGTGGCCATGTCACTATGGGCGCCATATCACAGTGGTCAGCAAGTCAGTGGTGGCCATGTGACTGTGGGGGCCATGTCACAGTGGACAGCGGGTCAGTGGTGGCCATGTCACTGTGGGGGCCATGTCATGGTGGGCAGTGGGACAGTGGTGGTCATGTGACTGAGGGGGCCATGTCACAGTGGGCAGCAAGTCAGTGGTGGCCCTGTCACAGTTGGGTCCATGTCACAATGGGCAGCAGGTCAGTGGTGGCCATGTCACTGTGGGGGCCATGTCACAGTGGACAGCGGGTCAGTGGTGGCCATGTCACTATGGGGGCCATGTCAGAGTGGGCAGCGAGTCAGTGGTGGCCCTGTCACTGTGGGTGCTACGTCAGAGTGGGCAGCAGGACAGGGATGGCCATGTCACTGTGGGGCCATGTCACAGTGGGCAGCAGGTCAGTGGTTACCCCGTCACTGTGGGGGGCCTTGTCACAGTGTTCGGCAGGTCAGTGGTGGCCATGTCACTTTTGGAGACATGTTACACTGGGCAGCAGGTCAGTGGTGGCCATGTCACTGCGGAGTCATGTCACAGTGGGCAGCAGGTCAGTGGTGGCCCTGTCACTATGGGCGCCATGTCACAGTGGTCAGCAAGTCAGTGGTGGCCATGTGACTGTGGTGGCCATGTCACAATGGGCAGCAAGGCAGTGGTGGCCATGTCACTGTGGGGGTCATGTCACAGTGGGCAGCGGGTCAGTGGTGGCCATGTCACTATGGGGGCCATGTCACAGTGTTCAGCAAGTCAGTGGTTGCCATGTCACTGTGGGGTCATGTCACAGTGGACAGCAGGTCAGTGGTGGCCATGTCACTATGGGCGCCATGTCACAGTGGGCAGCGGGTCAGTGGTGGCCATGTCACTGTGGGGGCCATGTCACAGTGGGCAGCAGGTCAGTGGTGGCCCTGTCACAGTTGGGTCCATGTCACAATGGGCAGCAGGACAGTGGTGGCCATGTCACTGTGGGCGCCATGTCACAGTGGGCAGCGGGTCAGTGGTGGCCATGTCACTGTGGGGGCCATGTCACAGTGGGCAGCAGGTCAGTGGTGGCCCTGTCACAGTTGGGTCCATGTCACAATGGGCAGCAGGTCAGTGGTGGCCATGTCACTGTGGGTGCCATGTCACAGTGGGCAGCGGGACAGTGGTGGTCATGTGACTGAGGGGGCCATGTCACAATGAGCAGCGGTTCAGTGGTGGCCATGTCACTGTGGGGGCCATATCACAGTGGGCAGCGGGACAGTGGTGGTCATGTGACAGAGGGGGCCATGTCACAGTGGGCAGCAGGCCAGTGGTAGCCCTGTCATAGTTGGGTCCATCTCACAATGCGCAGCGGGTCAGTGGTGGCCATGTCACTGTGGGGGCCATGTCACAGCGGGCAGCAGGTCAGTGCTGGCCATGTCACTGTGAGGGCCATGTCACAGTGGGCAGCGCGACAGTGGTGGTCATGTGACTGAGGGGGCCATGTCACAGTGGGCAGCAGGTCAGTGGTGGCCCTGTCACAGTTGGGTCCATGTCACAATGGGCAGCGGGTCAGGGGTGGCTATGTCACTATGGGCGCCATGTCACAGTGGTCAGCAAGTCAGTGGTGGCCATGTGACTGTGGGGGCCATGTCACAGGTGGCAGCAAGTCAGTGGTGGCCATGTCAATGTGGGGGTCATGTCACAGTGGGCAGCGGGTCAGTGGTGGCCATGTCATTGTGGGGGCCAAGTCACAGTGGGCAGCAAGTCACTGGTTGCCCCGTCACTGTGGGGGCCATGTCACAGTGGTCGGCAGGTCAGTGGTGGCCATGTCACTTTTGGGGACATGTTACACTGGGCAGCAGCTCAGTGGTGGCCATGTCACTGTGGGGTCATGTCACAGTGCGCAGCAGGTCAGTGGTGGCCATGTCACTATGGGGGCCATGTCACAGTGGGCAGCGGGACAGTGGTGGTCATGTGACTGAGGGTGCCATGTGACAGTGGGCAGCAGGTCAGTGGTTGCCCTGTCACTGTGGGGGCCATGTCACAGTTGTCGGCAGGTCAGTGGTAGCCATGTCGCTTTTGGGGACATGTTACACTGGGCAGCAGGTCAGTGGTGGTCATGTCACTGTGGGGTCATGTCACAGTGGGCAGCGGGACAGTGGTAGTCATGTGACTGAGGGGGCCATGTCACAGTGGGCAGCAGGTCAGTGGTGGCCATGTCACTGTGGGGGCCATGTCACAGTGGGCAGCAAGTCAGTGGTGGCCATGTCACTGTGGGGGCCATATCACAGTGGGCAGCGGGTCAGAGGTGGCCATGTCACTGTGGGGAACATATCACAGTGGGCAGCAGGATAGTGGTGGTCATGCGACGGAGGGGGCCATGTCACAGTGGGCAGCAGGTCAGTGGTGGCCCTGTCACAGTTGGGTCCATGTAACAGTGGTCGGCAGGTCAGTGGTGGCCATATCACTTTTGGGGACATGTTACACTGGGCAGCAGGTCAGTGGTGGCCATGTCACTGTGGGGTCACGTCACAGTGGGCAGCAGGTTAGGGGTGGCTATGTCACTATGGGTGCAATGTCACAGTGGGCAGCAAGTTAGTGGTAGCCATGTCACTGTGGGGGCCATGTCACAGCGGGCAGCAAGTCAGTACTGGCCATGTCACTGTGGGGCCATGTCACAGTGGACAGCGGGTCAGTGGTGGCCATGTCACTGTGGGGGCCATGTCACAGTGGGCAGCAGGACAGTGGTGGTCATGTGACTGAGGTGGTCATGTCACAGTGGGCAGCAGGTCAGTGGTGGCCCTGTCACAGTTGGGTCCATGTCACAATGAGCAGCGGGTCAGTGGTAGCCATGTCACTGTGGGGGCCATGTCACAGTGGGCAGCGGGTCAGTGGTGGCCATGTCACTGTGGGGACCATGTCACAGTGTGCAGCATGTCACTGGTGGCCATGTCACTGTGGGGGCCATGTCACAGTGGGCAGCAGGTCAGTGGGGGCCATGTCACTGTGGGCGCCATGTCACAGTGGGCAGCAGGTTAGTGGTAGCCATGTCACTGTGGGGGCCATGTCACAGTGGTCGGCAGGTCAGTGGTGGCCATGTCACTTTTGGGGACATGTTACACCAGCAGCAGGTCAGTGGTGGCCATGTCACTGTGGGGTCATGTCACAGTGGACAGCAGGACCGTGACAGACATGTGACTGTGGGGGCCATGTCACAGTGGTCGGCAGGTCAGTGGCGGCCATGTCACTTTTGGGGACATGTTACACTGGGCTGCAGGTCAGTGGTGGCCATGTCACTGTGGGGTCACGTCACAGTGGGCAGCAGGTCAGGGGTGGCCATGTCACTATGGGCGCCATATCACAGTGGTCAGCAAGTCAGTGGTGGCCATGTGACTGTGGGGGCCATGTCAGAGTGGACAGCGCGTCAGTGGTGGCCATGTCACTGTGGGGGACATGTCACAGTGGGCAGTGGGACAGTGGTGGTCATGTGACTGAGGGGGCCATGTCACAGTGGGCAGCAGGTCAGTGGTGGCCCTGTCACAGTTGGGTCCATGTCACAATCGGCAGCAGGTCAGTGGTGGCCATGTCACTGTGGGGGCCATGTCACAGTGGGCAGCATGTCACTGGTGGCCATGTGACTGTGGGGGCCATGTCACAGTGGGCAGCGGGACAGTGGTGGTCATGTGACTGAGGGGGCCATGTCACAGTGGACAGCGGGTCAGTGGTGGCCATGTCACTGTGGGGCCATGTCACAGTGGGTGGCAGGTTAGTGGTAGCCATGTCACTGTGGGGGCCATTTCACAGCGGGCAGCAGGTCAGTGATGGCCATGTCACTGTGGGGCCATGTCACAGTGGGCAGCAGGTCAGTGGTGGCCATGTCACTGTGGGGGCCATGTCACAGTGGGCAGTGGGACAGTGGTGGTCATGTGACTGAGGGGGCCATGTCACAGTGGGCAGCAGGTCAGTGGTGGCCCTGTCAAATTTGGGTCCATGTCACAATGGGCATCGGGTCAGAGGTGGCCATGTCACTGTGGGGGCCATGTCACAGTGGGCAGCAGGTCAGTGGTGGCCCTGTCACCGTTGGGGGCCATGTCACAGTGGTCGGCAGGTCAGTGGTGGCCATGTCACTTTTGGGGACATGTTACACCAGCAGCAGGTCAGTGGTGGCCATGTCACTGTGGGGTCATGTCACAGTGGACAGCAGGACCGTGACAGACATGTGACTGTGGGGGCCATGTCACAGTGGTCGGCAGGTCAGTGGCGGCCATGTCACTTTTGGGGACATGTTACACTGGGCTGCAGGTCAGTGGTGGCCATGTCATTGTGGGGTCACGTCACAGTGGGCAGCAGTTCAGGGGTGGCCATGTCACTATGGGCGCCATATCACAGTGGTCAGCATGTCAGTGGTGGCCATGTGACTGTGGGGGCCATGTCAGAGTGGACAGCGCGTCAGTGGTGGCCATGTCACTGTGGGGGACATGTCACAGTGGGCAGTGGAACAGTGGTGGTCATGTGACTGAGGGGGCAATGTCACAGTGGGCAGCAGGTCAGTGGTGGCCCTGTCACAGTTGGGTCCATGTCACAATGGGCAGCAGGTCAGTGGTGGCCATATCACTGTGGGGGCCATGTCACAGTGGGCAGCATGTCACTGGTGGCCATGTGACTGTGGGGGCCATGTCACAGTGGGCAGCGGGACAGTGGTGGTCATGTGACTGAGGGGGCCATGTCACAGTGGACAGCGGGTCAGTGGTGGCCATGTCACTGTGGGGGCCATGTCACAGTGGGTGGCAGGTTAGTGGTGCCATGTCACTGTGGGGTCCATTTCACAGCGGGCAGCAGCTCAGTGCTGGCCATGTCACTGTGGGGCCATGTCACAGTGGGCAGCAGGTCAGTGGTGGCCATGTCACTGTGGGGGCCATGTCACAGTGGGCAGCGGGACAGTGGTGGTCATGTGACTGAGGGGGCCATGTCACAGTGGGCAGCAGGTCAGTGGTGGCCCTGTCACAGTTGGGTCCATGTCACAATGGGCAGGGGGTCAGTGGTGGCCATGTCACTGTGGGGGCCATGTCACAGTGGGCAGCAGGTTAGTGGTCCCATGTCACTGTGGGGCCCATGTCACAGTGGACAGCAGGTCAGTGGTGGCCATGTCACTGAGGGGTCACGTCACAGTGGGCAGCAGGTCAGTGGTGGCCATGTCACTATGGGCGCCATATCACAGTGGTCAGCAAGTCAGTGGTGGCCATGTGACTGTGGGGGCCATGTCACAGTGGACAGCGGGTCAGTGGTGGCCATGTCACTGTGGGGGCCATGTCATGGTGGGCAGTGGGACAGTGGTGGTCATGTGACTGAGGGGGCCATGTCACAGTGGGCAGCAGGTCAGTGGTGGCCCTGTCACAGTTGGGTCCATGTCACAATGGGCAGCAGGTCAGTGGTGGCCATGTCACTGTGGGGGCCATGTCACAGTGGACAGCGGGTCAGTGGTGGCCATGTCACTATGGGGGCCATGTCAGAGTGGGCAGCGAGTCAGTGGTGGCCCTGTCACTGTGGGTGCTACGTCAGAGTGGGCAGCAGGACAGGGATGGCCATGTCACTGTGGGGCCATGTCACAGTGGGCAGCAGGTCAGTGGTTACCCCGTCACTGTGGGGGCCATGTCACAGTGGGCAGCAGGTTAGTGGTCCCATGTCACTGTGGGGCCCATGTCACAGTGGACAGAAGGTCAGTGGTGGCCATGTCACTGAGGGGTCACGTCACAGTGGGCAGCAGGTCAGGGGTGGCCATGTCACTATGGGCGCCATATCACAGTGGTCAGCAAGTCAGTGGTGGCCATGTGACTGTGGGGGCCATGTCACAGTGGACAGCGGGTCAGTGGTGGCCATGTCACTGTGGGGGCCATGTCATGGTGGGCAGTGGGACAGTGGTGGTCATGTGACTGAGGGGGCCATGTCACAGTGGGCAGCAAGTCAGTGGTGGCCCTGTCACAGTTGGGTCCATGTCACAATGGGCAGCAGGTCAGTGGTGGCCATGTCACTGTGGGGGCCATGTCACAGTGGACAGCGGGTCAGTGGTGGCCATGTCACTATGGGGGCCATGTCAGAGTGGGCAGCGAGTCAGTGGTGGCCCTGTCACTGTGGGTGCTACGTCAGAGTGGGCAGCAGGACAGGGATGGCCATGTCACTGTGGGGCCATGTCACAGTGGGCAGCAGGTCAGTGGTTACCCCGTCACTGTGGGGGGCCTTGTCACAGTGTTCGGCAGGTCAGTGGTGGCCATGTCACTTTTGGAGACATGTTACACTGGGCAGCAGGTCAGTGGTGGCCATGTCACTGCGGAGTCATGTCACAGTGGGCAGCAGGTCAGTGGTGGCCCTGTCACTATGGGCGCCATGTCACAGTGGTCAGCAAGTCAGTGGTGGCCATGTGACTGTGGTGGCCATGTCACAATGGGCAGCAAGGCAGTGGTGGCCATGTCACTGTGGGGGTCATGTCACAGTGGGCAGCGGGTCAGTGGTGGCCATGTCACTATGGGGGCCATGTCACAGTGTTCAGCAAGTCAGTGGTTGCCATGTCACTGTGGGGTCATGTCACAGTGGACAGCAGGTCAGTGGTGGCCATGTCACTATGGGCGCCATGTCACAGTGGGCAGCGGGTCAGTGGTGGCCATGTCACTGTGGGGGCCATGTCACAGTGGGCAGCAGGTCAGTGGTGGCCCTGTCACAGTTGGGTCCATGTCACAATGGGCAGCAGGTCAGTGGTGGCCATGTCACTGTGGGCGCCATGTCACAGTGGGCAGCGGGTCAGTGGTGGCCATGTCACTGTGGGGGCCATGTCACAGTGGGCAGCAGGTCAGTGGTGGCCCTGTCACAGTTGGGTCCATGTCACAATGGGCAGCAGGTCAGTGGTGGCCATGTCACTGTGGGTGCCATGTCACAGTGGGCAGCGGGACAGTGGTGGTCATGTGACTGAGGGGGCCATGTCACAATGAGCAGCGGTTCAGTGGTGGCCATGTCACTGTGGGGGCCATATCACAGTGGGCAGCGGGACAGTGGTGGTCATGTGACAGAGGGGGCCATGTCACAGTGGGCAGCAGGCCAGTGGTAGCCCTGTCATAGTTGGGTCCATCTCACAATGCGCAGCGGGTCAGTGGTGGCCATGTCACTGTGGGGGCCATGTCACAGCGGGCAGCAGGTCAGTGCTGGCCATGTCACTGTGAGGGCCATGTCACAGTGGGCAGCGCGACAGTGGTGGTCATGTGACTGAGGGGGCCATGTCACAATGGGCAGCGGGTCAGGGGTGGCTATGTCACTATGGGCGCCATGTCACAGTGGTCAGCAAGTCAGTGGTGGCCATGTGACTGTGGGGGCCATGTCACAGGTGGCAGCAAGTCAGTGGTGGCCATGTCAATGTGGGGGTCATGTCACAGTGGGCAGCGGGTCAGTGGTGGCCATGTCATTGTGGGGGCCAAGTCACAGTGGGCAGCAAGTCACTGGTTGCCCCGTCACTGTGGGGGCCATGTCACAGTGGTCGGCAGGTCAGTGGTGGCCATGTCACTTTTGGGGACATGTTACACTGGGCAGCAGCTCAGTGGTGGCCATGTCACTGTGGGGTCATGTCACAGTGCGCAGCAGGTCAGTGGTGGCCATGTCACTATGGGGGCCATGTCACAGTGGGCAGCGGGACAGTGGTGGTCATGTGACTGAGGGTGCCATGTGACAGTGGGCAGCAGGTCAGTGGTTGCCCTGTCACTGTGGGGGCCATGTCACAGTTGTCGGCAGGTCAGTGGTAGCCATGTCGCTTTTGGGGACATGTTACACTGGGCAGCAGGTCAGTGGTGGTCATGTCACTGTGGGGTCATGTCACAGTGGGCAGCGGGACAGTGGTAGTCATGTGACTGAGGGGGCCATGTCACAGTGGGCAGCAGGTCAGTGGTGGCCATGTCACTGTGGGGGCCATGTCACAGTGGGCAGCAAGTCAGTGGTGGCCATGTCACTGTGGGGGCCATATCACAGTGGGCAGCGGGTCAGAGGTGGCCATGTCACTGTGGGGAACATATCACAGTGGGCAGCAGGATAGTGGTGGTCATGCGACGGAGGGGGCCATGTCACAGTGGGCAGCAGGTCAGTGGTGGCCCTGTCACAGTTGGGTCCATGTAACAGTGGTCGGCAGGTCAGTGGTGGCCATATCACTTTTGGGGACATGTTACACTGGGCAGCAGGTCAGTGGTGGCCATGTCACTGTGGGGTCACGTCACAGTGGGCAGCAGGTTAGGGGTGGCTATGTCACTATGGGTGCAATGTCACAGTGGGCAGCAAGTTAGTGGTAGCCATGTCACTGTGGGGGCCATGTCACAGCGGGCAGCAAGTCAGTACTGGCCATGTCACTGTGGGGCCATGTCACAGTGGACAGCGGGTCAGTGGTGGCCATGTCACTGTGGGGGCCATGTCACAGTGGGCAGCAGGACAGTGGTGGTCATGTGACTGAGGTGGTCATGTCACAGTGGGCAGCAGGTCAGTGGTGGCCCTGTCACAGTTGGGTCCATGTCACAATGAGCAGCGGGTCAGTGGTAGCCATGTCACTGTGGGGGCCATGTCACAGTGGGCAGCGGGTCAGTGGTGGCCATGTCACTGTGGGGACCATGTCACAGTGTGCAGCATGTCACTGGTGGCCATGTCACTGTGGGGGCCATGTCACAGTGGGCAGCAGGTCAGTGGGGGCCATGTCACTGTGGGCGCCATGTCACAGTGGGCAGCAGGTTAGTGGTAGCCATGTCACTGTGGGGGCCATGTCACAGTGGGCAGCGGGACAGTGGTGGTCATGTGACTGAGGGGGCCATGTCACAGTGGGCAGCAGGTCAGTGGTGGCCCTGTCAGAGTTGGGTCCATGTCACAGTGGTCGGCAGGTCAGTGGTGGCCATGTCACTTTTGGGGACATGTTACACCAGCAGCAGGTCAGTGGTGGCCATGTCACTGTGGGGTCATGTCACAGTGGACAGCAGGACCGTGACAGACATGTGACGGTGGGGGCCATGTCACAGTGGTCGGCAGGTCAGTGGCGGCCATGTCACTTTTGGGGACATGTTACACTGGGCTGCAGGTCAGTGGTGGCCATGTCACTGTGGGGTCACGTCACAGTGGGCAGCAGGTCAGGGGTGGCCATGTCACTATGGGCGCCATATCACAGTGGTCAGCATGTCAGTGGTGGCCATGTGACTGTGGGGGCCATGTCAGAGTGGACAGCGCGTCAGTGGTGGCCATGTCACTGTGGGGGACATGTCACAGTGGGCAGTGGGACAGTGGTGGTCATGTGACTGAGGGGGCAATGTCACAGTGGGCAGCAGGTCAGTGGTGGCCCTGTCACAGTTGGGTCCATGTCACAATGGGCAGCAGGTCAGTGGTGGCCATATCACTGTGGGGGCCATGTCACAGTGGGCAGCATGTCACTGGTGGCCATGTGACTGTGGGGGCCATGTCACAGTGGGCAGCGGGACAGTGGTGGTCATGTGACTGAGGAGGCCATGTCACAGTGGACAGCGGGTCAGTGGTGGCCATGTCACTGTGCGGGCCATGTCACAGTGGGTGGCAGGTTAGTGGTGCCATGTCACTGTGGGGGCCATTTCACAGCGGGCAGCAGCTCAGTGCTGGCCATGTCACTGTGGGGCCATGTCACAGTGGGCAGCAGGTCAGTGGTGGCCATGTCACTGTGGGGGCCATGTCACAGTGGGCAGCGGGACAGTGGTGGTCATGTGACTGAGGGGGCCAT
Organism: Strix occidentalis; assembly: GCA_030819815.1. Taxonomy (NCBI): domain Eukaryota; kingdom Metazoa; phylum Chordata; class Aves; order Strigiformes; family Strigidae; genus Strix; species Strix occidentalis. The sequence goes on along the minus strand of JASWHU010000351.1, from coordinate 22,736 downwards.
GTCACAGTGGGCAGCAGGTCAGTGGTGGCCCTGTCACAGTTGGGTCCATGTCACAATGGGCAGGGGGTCAGTGGTGGCCATGTCACTGTGGGGGCCATGTCACAGTGGGCAGCAGGTTAGTGGTCCCATGTCACTGTGGGGCCCATGTCACAGTGGACAGCAGGTCAGTGGTGGCCATGTCACTGAGGGGTCACGTCACAGTGGGCAGCAGGTCAGTGGTGGCCATGTCACTATGGGCGCCATATCACAGTGGTCAGCAAGTCAGTGGTGGCCATGTGACTGTGGGGGCCATGTCACAGTGGACAGCGGGTCAGTGGTGGCCATGTCACTGTGGGGGCCATGTCATGGTGGGCAGTGGGACAGTGGTGGTCATGTGACTGAGGGGGCCATGTCACAGTGGGCAGCAGGTCAGTGGTGGCCCTGTCACAGTTGGGTCCATGTCACAATGGGCAGCAGGTCAGTGGTGGCCATGTCACTGTGGGGGCCATGTCACAGTGGACAGCGGGTCAGTGGTGGCCATGTCACTATGGGGGCCATGTCAGAGTGGGCAGCGAGTCAGTGGTGGCCCTGTCACTGTGGGTGCTACGTCAGAGTGGGCAGCAGGACAGGGATGGCCATGTCACTGTGGGGCCATGTCACAGTGGGCAGCAGGTCAGTGGTTACCCCGTCACTGTGGGGCCATGTCACAGTGGGCAGCAGGTTAGTGGTCCCATGTCACTGTGGGGCCCATGTCACAGTGGACAGAAGGTCAGTGGTGGCCATGTCACTGAGGGGTCACGTCACAGTGGGCAGCAGGTCAGGGGTGGCCATGTCACTATGGGCGCCATATCACAGTGGTCAGCAAGTCAGTGGTGGCCATGTGACTGTGGGGGCCATGTCACAGTGGACAGCGGGTCAGTGGTGGCCATGTCACTGTGGGGGCCATGTCATGGTGGGCAGTGGGACAGTGGTGGTCATGTGACTGAGGGGGCCATGTCACAGTGGGCAGCAGGTCAGTGGTGGCCCTGTCACAGTTGGGTCCATGTCACAATGGGCAGCAGGTCAGTGGTGGCCATGTCACTGTGGGGGCCATGTCACAGTGGACAGCGGGTCAGTGGTGGCCATGTCACTATGGGGGCCATGTCAGAGTGGGCAGCGAGTCAGTGGTGGCCCTGTCACTGTGGGTGCTACGTCAGAGTGGGCAGCAGGACAGGGATGGCCATGTCACTGTGGGGCCATGTCACAGTGGGCAGCAGGTCAGTGGTTACCCCGTCACTGTGGGGGCCATGTCACAGTGTTCGGCAGGTCAGTGGTGGCCATGTCACTTTTGGGGACATGTTACACTGGGCAGCAGGTCAGTGGTGGCCATGTCACTGCGGAGTCATGTCACAGTGGGCAGCAGGTCAGTGGTGGCCCTGTCACTATGGGCGCCATGTCACAGTGGTCAGCAAGTCAGTGGTGGCCATGTGACTGTGGTGGCCATGTCACAATGGGCAGCAAGGCAGTGGTGGCCATGTCACTGTGGGGGTCATGTCACAGTGGGCAGCGGGTCAGTGGTGGCCATGTCACTATGGGGGCCATGTCACAGTGTTCAGCAAGTCAGTGGTGGCCATGTCACTGTGGGGTCATGTCACAGTGGACAGCAGGTCAGTGGTGGCCATGTCACTATGGGCGCCATGTCACAGTGGGCAGCGGGTCAGTGGTGGCCATGTCACTGTGGGGGCCATGTCACAGTGGGCAGCAGGTCAGTGGTGGCCCTGTCACAGTTGGGTCCATGTCACAATGGGCAGCAGGTCAGTGGTGGCCATGTCACTTTGGGCGCCATGTCACAGTGGGCAGCGGGTCAGTGGTGGCCATGTCACTGTGGGGGCCATGTCACAGTGGGCAGCAGGTCAGTGGTGGCCCTGTCACAGTTGGGTCCATGTCACAATGGGCAGCAGGTCAGTGGTGGCCATGTCACTGTGGGTGCCATGTCACAGTGGGCAGCGGGACAGTGGTGGTCATGTGACTGAGGGGGCCATGTCACAATGAGCAGCGGTTCAGTGGTGGCCATGTCACTGTGGGGGCCATATCACAGTGGGCAGCGGGACAGTGGTGGTCATGTGACAGAGGGGGCCATGTCACAGTGGGCAGCAGGCCAGTGGTAGCCCTGTCATAGTTGGGTCCATCTCACAATGCGCAGCGGGTCAGTGGTGGCCATGTCACTGTGGGGGCCATGTCACAGCGGGCAGCAGGTCAGTGCTGGCCATGTCACTGTGGGGCCATGTCACAGTGGGCAGCAGGTCAGTGGTGGCCATGTCACTGTGAGGGCCATGTCACAGTGGGCAGCGTGACAGTGGTGGTCATGTGACTGAGGGGGCCATGTCACAGTGGGCAGCAGGTCAGTGGTGGCCCTGTCACAGTTGGGTCCATGTCACAATGGGCAGCGGGTCAGGGGTGGCTATGTCACTATGGGCGCCATGTCACAGTGGTCAGCAAGTCAGTGGTGGCCATGTGACTGTGGGGGCCATGTCACAGGTGGCAGCAAGTCAGTGGTGGCCATGTCACTGTGGGGGTCATGTCACAGTGGGCAGCGGGTCAGTGGTGGCCATGTCATTGTGGGGGCCATGTCACAGTGGGCAGCAAGTCACTGGTTGCCCCGTCACTGTGGGGGCCATGTCACAGTGGTCGGCAGGTCAGTGGTGGCCATGTCACTTTTGGGGACATGTTACACTGGGCAGCAGCTCAGTGGTGGCCATGTCACTGTGGGGTCATGTCACAGTGCGCAGCAGGTCAGTGGTGGCCATGTCACTATGGGGGCCATGTCACAGTGGGCAGCGGGACAGTGGTAGTCATGTGACTGAGGGGGCCATGTCACAGTGGGCAGCAGGTCAGTGGTGGCCATGTCACTGTGGGGGCCATGTCACAGTGGGCAGCAAGTCAGTGGTGGCCATGTCACTGTGGGGGCCATATCACAGTGGGCAGCGGGTCAGAGGTGGCCATGTCACTGTGGGGAACATGTCACAGTGGGCAGCAGGATAGTGGTGGTCATGCGACGGAGGGGGCCATGTCACAGTGGGCAGCAGGTCAGTGGTGGCCCTGTCACAGTTGGGTCCATGTAACAGTGGTCGGCAGGTCAGTGGTGGCCATATCACTTTTGGGGACATGTTACACTGGGCAGCAGGTCAGTGGTGGCCATGTCACTGTGGGGTCACGTCACAGTGGGCAGCAGGTTAGGGGTGGCTATGTCACTATGGGTGCAATGTCACAGTGGGCAGCAAGTTAGTGGTAGCCATGTCACTGTGGGGGCCATGTCACAGCGGGCAGCAAGTCAGTACTGGCCATGTCACTGTGGGGCCATGTCACAGTGGACAGCGGGTCAGTGGTGGCCATGTCACTGTGGGGGCCATGTCACAGTGGGCAGCAGGACAGTGGTGGTCATGTGACTGAGGTGGTCATGTCACAGTGGGCAGCAGGTCAGTGGTGGCCCTGTCACAGTTGGGTCCATGTCACAATGAGCAGCGGGTCAGTGGTAGCCATGTCACTGTGGGGGCCATGTCACAGTGGGCAGCGGGTCAGTGGTGGCCATGTCACTGTGGGGACCATGTCACAGTGTGCAGCATGTCACTGGTGGCCATGTCACTGTGGGGGCCATGTCACAGTGGGCAGCAGGTCAGTGGGGGCCATGTCACTGTGGGCGCCATGTCACAGTGGGCAGCAGGTTAGTGGTAGCCATGTCACTGTGGGGGCCATGTCACAGTGGGCAGCGGGACAGTGGTGATCATGTGACTGAGGGGGCCATGTCACAGTGGGCAGCAGGTCAGTGGTGGCCCTGTCAGAGTTGGGTCCATGTCACAATGGGCAGCGGAGCAGTGGTGGCCCTGTCACTATGGAGGCCATGTCACAGTGCACAGCAGGTCAGTGGTGGCCATGTCACTGTGGGCGCCATGTCACAGTGGGCAGCGGGTCAGTGGTGGCCATGTCACTGTGGGGTCATGTCACAGTGGACAGCACGTCAGTGGTGGCCATGTCACTATGGGCGCCATGTCACAGTGGGCAGCGGGTCAGTGGTGGCCATGTCACTGTGGGGGCCATGTCACAGTGGGCAGCGGGTCAGTGGTGGCCATGTCACTGTGGGGACCATGTCACAGTGGGCAGTGGGACAGTGGTGGTCATGTGACTGAGGGGGCCATGTCACAGTGGGCAGCAGGTCAGTGGTGGCCCTGTCACAGTTAGGTCCATGTCACAGTGGTCGGCAGGTCAGTGGTGGCCATGTCACTTTTGGGGACATGTCACAGTGGGCAGCAGGTCAGTGCTGGCCATGTCACTGTGGGGTCATGTCACAATGGGCAGCAGGTCAGTGGTGGCCATGTCACTGTGGGGCCATGTCACAGTGGGCAGCGGGACAGTGGTGGCCCTGTCACAGTTGGGTCCATGTCACAATGGGCAGCAGGTCACTGGTGGTCATGTGACTGTGGGGGCCATGTCACAGTGGGCAGCAAGTCAGTGGTGGCCATGTCACTGTGGGTCCCATGTCACAGTGGGCAGCGTGTCAGTGGTGGCCATGTGTAAGAGTCGGTCAGATGATCAGCATTGTCTCAACATTGTCGTCCGGGACTTGGACAGTGAGGGACCCGACAACGGCCTGTTTGGAACACAGTTGCCGATCCTTGGAGTGGAATGTGGTGCAAAGGCTCCTGAATGCAGAACTGTGTGGCACAGCCAGTGCTGTGCTGTTCTCCTGAGCACTGACCCGTGTGGTGCAGGCAGTGCAGTGCTGTTCTTTGGTGCCTGAGCCGTGTAATACAAAGAGTGTTGTGCTATTGTTCGGTACCTGGGCCTAGCCGGAGCTGTTAGAGATAATTGCATAGCCATTGTCAAAACAGATGGATCGTGACTGTTGCCATAACATCGATGAAGAAATCATGAACCTTAGACGAACTTTGTTTCATTATAATACCAAAACACAACGCCTGGTTGAAGGTTACCCGCCTCCAAGACTGACCACGCCTCAGACACTCCTCCCCGTGCATGCGCGGTAGCCTCGCTCGAGAAGGGCGGAGACCCCTGAGGCAGAGGTGGAGCAAGGTGTGTTACTGAGCATAAAAGATGACTTCTGGACAATGAAAATGGGAAGCTTCCCCACCAAGGACCACGACGATCGACGACGCAGCCTCAGCTGGACCCGGGACCGTGAGGACGTCGTGAGATCAGCGCTGCTAGCTATAACCTCTCTCTTCCCTCTCTCTAAACTTAACTTTACTTTTCTCCTTTCTTTCACCCATCTCTAACTGTCGCGTGCCGCTTCACAGGCAACACAATAAAGTTTCACTGTTTGATTACTGCTATCCCCTTTCATGTTGCTCACCTTAATTTTGCACTTTCGAGATCGTAGCAAACGAACCATCACGAGTCCAAAGAGTGGACCGTGACAGACATGTCACTGTGGGGGCCATGTCACAGTGGGCAGCAAGTCAATGGTGGCCATGTCACTATGGGGGCCATGTCACAGTGGGCAGCGAGTCAGTGGTGGCCCTGTCACTGTGGGTGCTACGTCAGAGTGGGCAGCAGGACAGGGATGGCCATGTCCCTTTTGGGGCCATGTCACAGTGGTCAGCAAGTCAGTGGTGGCCATGTGACTGTGGTGGCCATGTCACAGTGGGCAGCAAGGCAGTGGTGGCCATGTCACTGTGGGGCCATGTCACAGTGGGCAGCAGGTCAGTGGTTACCCGTCACTGTGGGGGCCATGTCACAGTGGTCGGCAGGTCAGTGGTGGCCATGTCACTTTTGGGGACATGTTACACTGGGCAGCAGGTCAGTGGTGGCCATGTCACTGTGCGGTCATGTCACAGTGGGCAGCGGGTGAGTGGTGGCCCTGTCACTATGGGCGCCATGTCACAGTGGGCAGCAAGTCAGTGGTGGCCATGTGACTGTGGTGGCCATGTCACAGTGGGCAGCAAGGCAGTGGTGGCCATGTCACTGTGGGGGTCATGTCACAGTGTTCAGCAAGTCAGTGGTGGCCATGTCACTGTGGGGTCATGTCACAGTGGACAGCAGGTCAGTAGTGGCCATGTCACTATGGGCGCCATGTCACAGTGGGCAGCGGGTCAGTGGTGGCCATGTCACTGTGGGGGCCATGTCACAGTGGGCAGCAGGTCAGTGGTGGCCCTGTCACAGTTGGGTCCATGTCACAGTGGTCGGCAGGTCAGTGGTGGCCATGTCACTTTTGGGGACATGTTACACCAGCAGCAGGTCAGTGGTGGCCATGTCACTGTGGGGGCCATGTAACAGTGGGTAGCAAGTCAATGGTGGCCATGTCACTATGGGGGCCATGTCACAGTGGGCAGCAGGTCAGTGGTGGCCATGTCACTGTGCGGTCATGTCACAGTGGGCAGCGGGTCAGTGGTGGCCCTGTCACTATGGGCGCCATGTCACAGTGGTCAGCAAGTCAGTGGTGGCCATGTGACTGTGGTGGCCATGTCACAGTGGGCAGCAGTTCAGTGGTGGCCTTGTCACAGTTGGGTCCATGTCACAGTGGTCGGCAGGTCAGTGGTGGCCATGTCACTGTGGGGGCCATGTCACAGTGGGCAGCAGGTCACTGGTGGCCATGTGACTGTGGGTGCCATGTCACAGTGGGCAGCAGGACAGTGGTGGTCATGTGACTGAGGGGGCCATGTCACAGTGGACAGCGGGTCAGTGGTGGCCATGTCACTGTGGGGGCCATGTCACAGTGGGTGGCAGGTTAGTGGTAGCCATGTCACTGTGGGGGCCATTTCACAGCGGGCAGCAGGTCAGTGCTGGCCATGTCACTATGGGCGCCATGTCACAGTGGGCAGCAGGTCAGTGGTGGCCATGTCACTGTGGGGGCCATGTCACAGTGGGCAGCGGGACAGTGGTGGTCATGTGACTGAGGGGGCCATGTCACAGTGGGCAGCAGGTCAGTGGTGGCCCTGTCACAGTTGGGTCCATGTCACAATGGGCAGGGGGTCAGTGGTGGCCATGTCACTGTGGGGGCCATGTCACAGTGGGCAGCAGGTCAGTCGTGGCCATGTCACTGTGGGGGCCATGTCACAGTGGGCAGCAGGTCAGTGGTGGCCCTGTCACAGTTGGGTCCATGTCACAATGGGCAGCGGGTCAGTGGTGGCCATGTCATTGTGGGGGCCATGTCACAGTGGGCAGCAAGTCACTGGTTGCCCCGTCACTGTGGGGGCCATGTCACAGTGGTCGGCAGGTCAGTGGTGGCCATGTCACTTTTGGGGACATGTTACACTGGGCAGCAGGTCAGTGGTGGCCATGTCACTGTGGGGTCATGTCACAGCGCGCAGCAGGTCAGTGGTGGCCATGTCTCTATGGGGGCCATGTCACAGTGGGCAGCGGGACAGTGGTGGTCATGTGACTGAGGGGGCCATGTCACAGTGGGCAGCAGGTCAGTGGTTGCCCTGTCACTGTGGGGGCCATGTCACAGTTGTCGGCAGGTCAGTGGTAGCCATGTCACTTTTGGGGACATGTTACACTGGGCAGCAGGTCAGTGGTGGTCATGTCACTGTGGGGTCATGTCACAGTGGGCAGCGGGACAGTGGTGGTCATGTGACTGAGGGGGCCATGTCACAGTGGGCAGCAGGTCAGTGGTGGCCATGTCACTGTGGGGGCCATGTCACAGTGGGCAGCAAGTCAGTGGTGGCCATGTCACTGTGGGGGCCATATCACAGTGGGCAGCGGGTCAGAGGTGGCCATGTCACTGTGGGGAACATGTCACAGTGGGCAGCAGGAAAGTGGTGGTCATGCGATGGAGGGGGCCATGTCACAGTGGGCAGCAGGTCAGTGGTGGCCCTGTCACAGTTGGGTCCATGTCACAGTGGTCGGCAGGTCAGTGGTGGCCATATCAATTTTGGGGACATGTTACACTGGGCAGCAGGTCAGTGGTGGCCATGTCACTGTGGGGTCACGTCACAGTGGGCAGCAGGTTAGGGGTGGCTATGTCACTATGGGTGCAATGTCACAGTGGGCAGCAAGTTAGTGGTAGCCATGTCACTGTGGGGGCCATGTCACAGCGGGCAGCAAGTCAGTACTGGCCATGTCACTGTGGGGCCATGTCACAGTGGACAGCGGGTCAGTGGTGGCCATGTCACTGTGGGGGCCATGTCACAGTGGGCAGCAGGACAGTGGTGGTCATGTGACTGAGGGGGTCATGTCACAGTGGGCAGCAGGTCAGTGGTGGCCCTGTCACAGTTGGGTCCATGTCACAATGAGCAGCAGGTCAGTGGTAGCCATGTCACTGTGGGGGCCATGTCACAGTGGGCAGCGGGTCAGTGGTGGCCATGTCACTGTGGGGACCATGTCACAGTGGGCAGCATGTCACTGGTGGCCATGTCACTGTGGGGGCCATGTCACAGTGGGCAGCAGGTCACTGGTGGCCATGTCACTGTGGGGGCCATGTCACAGTGGGCAGCGGGAAAGTGGTGGTCATGTGACTGAGGGGGCCATGTCACAGTGGGCAGCAGGTCAGTGGTGGCCATGTCACTGTGGGGCCATGTCACTGTGGGGCCATGTCACAGTGGGCAGCAAGTCAGTGGTGGCCATGTCACTGTGGGGGCCATGTCACAGTGGGCAGCGGGACAGTGGTGGTCATGTGACTGATGGGGTCATGTCACAGTGGGCAGCAGGTCAGTGGTGGCCCTGTCACAGTTGGGTCCCTGTCACAATGGGCAGCAGGTCACTGGTGGTCATGTCACTGTGGGGGCCATGTCACAGTGGGCAGCAGGACCGTGACACACATGTGACTGTGGGGGCCATGTCACAGTGGTCGGCAAGTCAGTGGCGGCCATGTCACTTCTGGGGACATGTTACACTGGGCTGCAGGTCAGTGGTGGCCATGTCACTGTGGGGTCACGTGACAGTGGGCAGCAGGTCAGTGGTGGCCATGTCACTGTGGGGGCCATTTCACAGTGGGCAGCGGGACAGTGGTGGTCATGTGACTGAGGGGGTCATGTCACAGTGGGCAGCAGGTCAGTGGTGGCCCTGTCACAGTTGGTTCCATGTCACAATGGGCAGCAGGTCAGTGGTGGCCATGTCACTGTGGGGGCCATGTCACAGTGGGCAGCAGGTCACTGGTGGCCATGTGACTGTGGGGGCCATGTCACAGTGGGCAGCAGGTCACTGGTGGTCATGTGACTGAGGGGGCATGTCACAGTGGACAGCGGGTCAGTGGTGGCCATGTCACTGTGGGGACCATGTCACGTGGGCAGCGGGACAGTGGTGGTCATGTGACTGAGGGGGCCATGTCACAGTGCGCAGCAGGTCAGTGGTGGCCCTGTCACAGTTGGGTCCATCTCACAATGGGCAGCGGGTCAGTGGTGGCCATGTCACTGTGGGGGCCATGTCACAGTGGGTGGCAGGTTAGTGGTAGCCGTGTCACTGTGGGGGCCATGTCACAGCGGGCAGCAGGTCAGTGCTGGCCATGTCACTGTGGGGCCATGTCACAGTGGGCAGCAGGTTAGTGGTAGCCATGTCAATGTGGGGGCCATGTCACAGTGGGCAGCGGGACAGTGGTGGTCATGTGACTGAGGGGGCCATGTCACAATGGGCAGCAGGTCAGTGGTGGCCCTGTCACAGTTGGGTCCATGTCACAATGGGCATGGTGTCAGTGGTGGCCATGTCACTGTGGGTGCCATGTCACAGTGGGCAGCAGGTTAGTGGTAGCCATGTCACTGTGGGGGCCATGTCACAGTGGGCAGCGTGTCAGTGGTAGTCATGTGACTGAGGGGGCCATGTCACAGTGGGCAGCCTGTCAGTGGTGGCCATGTGTAAGAGTCGGTCAGATGATCAGCATTGTCTCAACATTGTCGTCCGGGACATGGACAGTGAGGGACCCGACAACGGCCTGTTTGGAACACAGTTGCCGATCCTTGGAGTGGAATGTGGTGCAAAGGCTCCTGAATGCAGAACTGTGTGGCACAGCCAGTGCTGTGCTGTTCTCCTGAGCACTGACCCGTGTGGTGCAGGCAGTGCAGTGCTGTTCTTTGGTGCCTGAGCCGTGTAATACAAAGAGTGTTGTGCTATTGTTCGGTACCTGGGCCTAGCCGGAGCTGTTAGAGATAATTGCATAGCCATTGTCAAAACAGATGGATCGTGACTGTTGCCATAACATCGATGAAGAAATCATGAACCTTAGACGAACTTTGTTTCATTATAATACCAAAACACAACGCCTGGTTGAAGGTTACCCGCCTCCAAGACTGACCACGCCTCAGACACTCCTCCCCGTGCATGCGCGGTAGCCTCGCTCGAGAAGGGCGGAGACCCCTGAGGCAGAGGTGGAGCAAGGTGTGTTACTGAGCATAAAAGATGACTTCTGGACAATGAAAATGGGAAGCTTCCCCACCAAGGACCACGACGATCGACGACGCAGCCTCAGCTGGACCCGGGACCGTGAGGACGTCGTGAGATCAGCGCTGGTAGCTATAACCTCTCTCTTCCCTCTCTCTAAACTTAACTTTACTTTTCTCCTTTCTTTCACCCATCTCTAACTATCGCGTGCCGCTTCACAGGCAACACAATAAAGTTTCACTGTTTGATTACTGCTATCCCCTTTCATGTTGGTCACCCTAATTTTGCATTTTCGAGATAGTAGCAAACGAACCATCACGAGTCCAACGAGTGGATCGTGACAGACATGTCACTGTGGTGGCCATGTCACAGTGGGCAGCAAGTCAATGGTGGCCATGTCACTATGGGGGCCATGTCACAGTGGGCAGCGAGTCAGTGGTGGCCATGTCACTGTGGGGGCTACGTCAGAGTGGGCAGAAGGACAGGGATGGCCATGTCACTGTGGGGCCATGTCACAGTGGGCAGCGAGTCAGTGGTGGCCATGTCACTTTTGGGGACATATTACACTGGGCAGCAGGTCAGTGGTGGCCATGTCACTGTGGGGTCATGTCACAGTGGGCAGCAGTTCAGTGGTGGCCCTGTCACTATGGGCGCCATGTCACAGTGGTCAGCAAGTCAGTGGTGGCCATGTGACTGTGGTGGCCATGTCACAGTGGGCAGCAAGGCAGTGGTGGCCATGCCACTGTGGGGGTCATGTCACAGTGGACAGCGGGTCAGTGGTGGCCATGTCACTGTGGGGGCCATGTCACAGTGGGCAGCGGGTCAGTGGTGGTCATGTGACTGAGGGGGCCATGTCACAGTGGGCAGCAGGTCAGTGGTAGCCCTGTCATAGTTGGGTCCATCTCACAATGGGCAGCGGGTCAGTGGTGGCCATGTCACTGTGGGGGCCATGTCACAGTGGGTGGCAGGTTAGTGGTAGCCATGTCACTGTGGGGGCCATGTCACAGCGGGCAGCAGGTCAGTGTTGGCCATGTCACTGTGGGGGCCATGTCACAGTGGGCAGCGGGACACTGGTGGTCATGTGACTGAGGGGGCCATGTCACAGTGGGCAGCAGGTCAGTGGTGGCCCTGTCACATTGGGTCCATCTCACAATGGGCAGCGGGTCAGTGGTGGCCATGTCACTGTGGGGGCCATGTCACAGTGGGCAGCAGGTTAGTGGTAGCCATGTCACTGTGGGGGCCATGTCACAGTGGGCAGTGGGACAGTGGTTGTCATGTGACTGAGGGGGCCATGTCACAGTGGGCAGCAGGTCAGTGGTGGCCCTGACACAGTTGGGTCCATGTCACAGTGGGCAGCAAGTCAATGGTGGCCATGTCACTATGGGGGCCATATCACAGTGGGCAGCAAGTCAATGGTGGCCATGTCACTATGGGGGCCATGTCACAGTGGGCAGCGGGACAGTGGTGGTCATGTGACTGAGGGGGTCATGTTACAGTGGGCAGCAGGTCAGTGGTGGCCCTGTCACAGTTGGGTCCCTGTCACAATGGGCAGCAGGTCAGTGGTGGCCTTGTCACTGTGGGGGCCATGTCACAGTGGGTGGCAGGTTAGTGGTAGCCGTGTCACTGTGGGGGCCATATCACAGTGGGCAGCGTGTCAGTGCTGGCCATGTCACTGTGGGGACCATGTCACAGTGGCCAGCGGGATAGTGGTGGTCATGTGACTGAGGGGGCCATGTCACAGTGTTCAGCAGGTCAGGGGTGGCCCTGTCACAGTTGGGTCCATGTCACAGTGGTCGGCAGGTCAGTGGTGGCCATGTCACTTTTGGGGACATGTTACAGTGGGCAGCAAGTCAGTGGTGGCCATGTCACTATGGGCGCCATGTCACAGTGGTCAGCAAGTCAGTGGTGGCCATGTGACTGTGGTGGCCATGTCACAGTGGGCAGCAAGTCAGTGGTGGCCATGTGTAAGAGTCGGTCAGATGATCAGCATTGTCTCAACATTGTCGTCCGGGACATGGACAGTGAGGGACCCGACAACGGCCTGTTTGGAACACAGTTGCCGATCCTTGGAGTGGAATGTGGTGCAAAGGCTCCTGAATTCAGAACTGTGTGGCACAGCCAGTGCTGTGCTGTTCTCCTGAGCACTGACCCGTGTGGTGCAGGCAGTGCAGTGCTGTTCTTTGGTGCCTGAGCCGTGTAATACAAAGAGTGTTGTGCTATTGTTCGGTACCTGGGCCTAGCCGGAGCTGTTACAGATAATTGCATAGCCATTGTCAAAACAGATGGATCGTGACTGTTGCCATAACATCGATGAAGAAATCATGAACCTTAGACGAACTTTGTTTCATTATAATACCAAAACACAACGCCTGGTTGAAGGTTACCCGCCTCCAAGACTGACCACGCCTCAGACACTCCTCCCCGTGCATGCGCGGTAGCCTCGCTCGAGAAGGGCGGAGACCCCTGAGGCAGAGGTGGAGCAAGGTGTGTTACTGAGCATAAAAGATGACTTCTGGACAATGAAAATGGGAAGCTTCCCCACCAAGGACCACGACGATCGACGACGCAGCCTCAGCTGGACCCGGGACCGTGAGGACGTCGTGAGATCAGCGCTGCTAGCTATAACCTCTCTCTTCCCTCTCTCTAAACTTAACTTTACTTTTCTCCTTTCTTTCACCCACCTCTAACTATCGCGTGCCGCTTCACAGGCAACACAATAAAGTTTCACTGTTTGATTACTGCTATCCCCTTTCATGTTGGTCACCCTAATTTTGCACTTTCGAGATAGTAGCAAACGAACCATCACGAGTCCAAAGAGTGGATCGTGACAGACATGTCACTGTGGTGGCCATGTCACAGTGGGCAGCAAGTCAGTGGTTGCCCCGTCACTGTGGGGGCCATGTCACAGTGGTCGGCAGGTCAGTGGCGGCCATGTCACTTTTGGGGACATGTTACACTGGGCTGCAGGTCAGTGGTGGCCATGTCACTGTGGGGTCACGTCACAGTGGGCAGCAGGTGAGGGGTGGCCATGTCACTATGGGCGCCATGTCACAGTGGTCAGCAAGTCAGTGGTGGCCATGTCACTGTGGGGGCCATGTCACAGTGGGCAGCAAGTCAGTGGTGGCCATGTCACTGTGGGGGCCATGTCACAGTGGGCAGCAGGTTAGTGTTAGCCATGTCACTGTGGGGGCCATGTCACAGCGGGCAGCAGGTCAGGGGTGGCCATGTCACTATGGGCGCCATGTCACAGTGCTCAGCAAGTCAGTGCTGGCCATGTCACTGTGGGGCCATGTCACAGTGGACAGCGGGTCAGTGGTGGCCATGTGACTGTGAGGGCCATGTCACAGTGGGCAGCGGGACAGTGGTGGTCATGTGACTGAGGGGGCCATGTCACAGTGGGCAGCAGGTCAGTGGTGGCCATGTCACTGTGGGGCCATGTCACAGTGGGCAGCAGGTCAGTGGTTACCCGTCACTGTGGGGGCCATGTCACAGTGGTCGGCAGGTCAGTGGTGGCCATGTCACTTTTGGGGACATGTTACACTGGGCAGCAGGTCAGTGGTGGCCATGTCACTGTGCGGTCATGTCACAGTGGGCAGCGGGTGAGTGGTGGCCCTGTCACTATGGGCGCCATGTCACAGTGGGCAGCAAGTCAGTGGTGGCCATGTGACTGTGGTGGCCATGTCACAGTGGGCAGCAAGGCAGTGGTGGCCATGTCACTGTGGGGGTCATGTCACAGTGTTCAGCAAGTCAGTGGTGGCCATGTCACTGTGGGGTCATGTCACAGTGGACAGCAGGTCAGTAGTGGCCATGTCACTATGGGCGCCATGTCACAGTGGGCAGCGGGTCAGTGGTGGCCATGTCACTGTGGGGGCCATGTCACAGTGGGCAGCAGGTCAGTGGTGGCCCTGTCACAGTTGGGTCCATGTCACAGTGGTCGGCAGGTCAGTGGTGGCCATGTCACTTTTGGGGACATGTTACACCAGCAGCAGGTCAGTGGTGGCCATGTCACTGTGGGGGCCATGTAACAGTGGGTAGCAAGTCAATGGTGGCCATGTCACTATGGGGGCCATGTCACAGTGGGCAGCAGGTCAGTGGTGGCCATGTCACTGTGCGGTCATGTCACAGTGGGCAGCGGGTCAGTGGTGGCCCTGTCACTATGGGCGCCATGTCACAGTGGTCAGCAAGTCAGTGGTGGCCATGTGACTGTGGTGGCCATGTCACAGTGGGCAGCAGTTCAGTGGTGGCCTTGTCACAGTTGGGTCCATGTCACAGTGGTCGGCAGGTCAGTGGTGGCCATGTCACTGTGGGGACCATGTCACAGTGGGCAGCAGGTCACTGGTGGCCATGTGACTGTGGGTGCCATGTCACAGTGGGCAGCAGGACAGTGGTGGTCATGTGACTGAGGGGGCCATGTCACAGTGGACAGCGGGTCAGTGGTGGCCATGTCACTGTGGGGGCCATGTCACAGTGGGTGGCAGGTTAGTGGTAGCCATGTCACTGTGGGGGCCATTTCACAGCGGGCAGCAGGTCAGTGCTGGCCATGTCACTATGGGCGCCATGTCACAGTGGGCAGCAGGTCAGTGGTGGCCATGTCACTGTGGGGGCCATGTCACAGTGGGCAGCGGGACAGTGGTGGTCATGTGACTGAGGGGGCCATGTCACAGTGGGCAGCAGGTCAGTGGTGGCCCTGTCACAGTTGGGTCCATGTCACAATGGGCAGGGGGTCAGTGGTGGCCATGTCACTGTGGGGGCCATGTCACAGTGGGCAGCAGGTCAGTCGTGGCCATGTCACTGTGGGGGCCATGTCACAGTGGGCAGCAGGTCAGTGGTGGCCCTGTCACAGTTGGGTCCATGTCACAATGGGCAGCGGGTCAGTGGTGGCCATGTCATTGTGGGGGCCATGTCACAGTGGGCAGCAAGTCACTGGTTGCCCCGTCACTGTGGGGGCCATGTCACAGTGGTCGGCAGGTCAGTGGTGGCCATGTCACTTTTGGGGACATGTTACACTGGGCAGCAGGTCAGTGGTGGCCATGTCACTGTGGGGTCATGTCACAGCGCGCAGCAGGTCAGTGGTGGCCATGTCTCTATGGGGGCCATGTCACAGTGGGCAGCGGGACAGTGGTGGTCATGTGACTGAGGGGGCCATGTCACAGTGGGCAGCAGGTCAGTGGTTGCCCTGTCACTGTGGGGGCCATGTCACAGTTGTCGGCAGGTCAGTGGTAGCCATGTCACTTTTGGGGACATGTTACACTGGGCAGCAGGTCAGTGGTGGTCATGTCACTGTGGGGTCATGTCACAGTGGGCAGCGGGACAGTGGTGGTCATGTGACTGAGGGGGCCATGTCACAGTGGGCAGCAGGTCAGTGGTGGCCATGTCACTGTGGGGGCCATGTCACAGTGGGCAGCAAGTCAGTGGTGGCCATGTCACTGTGGGGGCCATATCACAGTGGGCAGCGGGTCAGAGGTGGCCATGTCACTGTGGGGAACATGTCACAGTGGGCAGCAGGAAAGTGGTGGTCATGCGATGGAGGGGGCCATGTCACAGTGGGCAGCAGGTCAGTGGTGGCCCTGTCACAGTTGGGTCCATGTCACAGTGGTCGGCAGGTCAGTGGTGGCCATATCAATTTTGGGGACATGTTACACTGGGCAGCAGGTCAGTGGTGGCCATGTCACTGTGGGGTCACGTCACAGTGGGCAGCAGGTTAGGGGTGGCTATGTCACTATGGGTGCAATGTCACAGTGGGCAGCAAGTTAGTGGTAGCCATGTCACTGTGGGGGCCATGTCACAGCGGGCAGCAAGTCAGTACTGGCCATGTCACTGTGGGGCCATGTCACAGTGGACAGCGGGTCAGTGGTGGCCATGTCACTGTGGGGGCCATGTCACAGTGGGCAGCAGGACAGTGGTGGTCATGTGACTGAGGGGGTCATGTCACAGTGGGCAGCAGGTCAGTGGTGGCCCTGTCACAGTTGGGTCCATGTCACAATGAGCAGCAGGTCAGTGGTAGCCATGTCACTGTGGGGGCCATGTCACAGTGGGCAGCGGGTCAGTGGTGGCCATGTCACTGTGGGGACCATGTCACAGTGGGCAGCATGTCACTGGTGGCCATGTCACTGTGGGGGCCATGTCACAGTGGGCAGCAGGTCACTGGTGGCCATGTCACTGTGGGGGCCATGTCACAGTGGGCAGCGGGAAAGTGGTGGTCATGTGACTGAGGGGGCCATGTCACAGTGGGCAGCAGGTCAGTGGTGGCCATGTCACTGTGGGGCCATGTCACTGTGGGGCCATGTCACAGTGGGCAGCAAGTCAGTGGTGGCCATGTCACTGTGGGGGCCATGTCACAGTGGGCAGCGGGACAGTGGTGGTCATGTGACTGATGGGGTCATGTCACAGTGGGCAGCAGGTCAGTGGTGGCCCTGTCACAGTTGGGTCCCTGTCACAATGGGCAGCAGGTCACTGGTGGTCATGTCACTGTGGGGGCCATGTCACAGTGGGCAGCAGGACCGTGACACACATGTGACTGTGGGGGCCATGTCACAGTGGTCGGCAAGTCAGTGGCGGCCATGTCACTTCTGGGGACATGTTACACTGGGCTGCAGGTCAGTGGTGGCCATGTCACTGTGGGGTCACGTGACAGTGGGCAGCAGGTCAGTGGTGGCCATGTCACTGTGGGGGCCATTTCACAGTGGGCAGCGGGACAGTGGTGGTCATGTGACTGAGGGGGTCATGTCACAGTGGGCAGCAGGTCAGTGGTGGCCCTGTCACAGTTGGTTCCATGTCACAATGGGCAGCAGGTCAGTGGTGGCCATGTCACTGTGGGGGCCATGTCACAGTGGGCAGCAGGTCACTGGTGGCCATGTGACTGTGGGGGCCATGTCACAGTGGGCAGCAGGTCACTGGTGGTCATGTGACTGAGGGGGCATGTCACAGTGGACAGCGGGTCAGTGGTGGCCATGTCACTGTGGGGACCATGTCACGTGGGCAGCGGGACAGTGGTGGTCATGTGACTGAGGGGGCCATGTCACAGTGCGCAGCAGGTCAGTGGTGGCCCTGTCACAGTTGGGTCCATCTCACAATGGGCAGCGGGTCAGTGGTGGCCATGTCACTGTGGGGGCCATGTCACAGTGGGTGGCAGGTTAGTGGTAGCCGTGTCACTGTGGGGGCCATGTCACAGCGGGCAGCAGGTCAGTGCTGGCCATGTCACTGTGGGGCCATGTCACAGTGGGCAGCAGGTTAGTGGTAGCCATGTCAATGTGGGGGCCATGTCACAGTGGGCAGCGGGACAGTGGTGGTCATGTGACTGAGGGGGCCATGTCACAATGGGCAGCAGGTCAGTGGTGGCCCTGTCACAGTTGGGTCCATGTCACAATGGGCATGGTGTCAGTGGTGGCCATGTCACTGTGGGTGCCATGTCACAGTGGGCAGCAGGTTAGTGGTAGCCATGTCACTGTGGGGGCCATGTCACAGTGGGCAGCGTGTCAGTGGTAGTCATGTGACTGAGGGGGCCATGTCACAGTGGGCAGCCTGTCAGTGGTGGCCATGTGTAAGAGTCGGTCAGATGATCAGCATTGTCTCAACATTGTCGTCCGGGACATGGACAGTGAGGGACCCGACAACGGCCTGTTTGGAACACAGTTGCCGATCCTTGGAGTGGAATGTGGTGCAAAGGCTCCTGAATGCAGAACTGTGTGGCACAGCCAGTGCTGTGCTGTTCTCCTGAGCACTGACCCGTGTGGTGCAGGCAGTGCAGTGCTGTTCTTTGGTGCCTGAGCCGTGTAATACAAAGAGTGTTGTGCTATTGTTCGGTACCTGGGCCTAGCCGGAGCTGTTAGAGATAATTGCATAGCCATTGTCAAAACAGATGGATCGTGACTGTTGCCATAACATCGATGAAGAAATCATGAACCTTAGACGAACTTTGTTTCATTATAATACCAAAACACAACGCCTGGTTGAAGGTTACCCGCCTCCAAGACTGACCACGCCTCAGACACTCCTCCCCGTGCATGCGCGGTAGCCTCGCTCGAGAAGGGCGGAGACCCCTGAGGCAGAGGTGGAGCAAGGTGTGTTACTGAGCATAAAAGATGACTTCTGGACAATGAAAATGGGAAGCTTCCCCACCAAGGACCACGACGATCGACGACGCAGCCTCAGCTGGACCCGGGACCGTGAGGACGTCGTGAGATCAGCGCTGGTAGCTATAACCTCTCTCTTCCCTCTCTCTAAACTTAACTTTACTTTTCTCCTTTCTTTCACCCATCTCTAACTATCGCGTGCCGCTTCACAGGCAACACAATAAAGTTTCACTGTTTGATTACTGCTATCCCCTTTCATGTTGGTCACCCTAATTTTGCATTTTCGAGATAGTAGCAAACGAACCATCACGAGTCCAACGAGTGGATCGTGACAGACATGTCACTGTGGTGGCCATGTCACAGTGGGCAGCAAGTCAATGGTGGCCATGTCACTATGGGGGCCATGTCACAGTGGGCAGCGAGTCAGTGGTGGCCATGTCACTGTGGGGGCTACGTCAGAGTGGGCAGAAGGACAGGGATGGCCATGTCACTGTGGGGCCATGTCACAGTGGGCAGCGAGTCAGTGGTGGCCATGTCACTTTTGGGGACATATTACACTGGGCAGCAGGTCAGTGGTGGCCATGTCACTGTGGGGTCATGTCACAGTGGGCAGCAGTTCAGTGGTGGCCCTGTCACTATGGGCGCCATGTCACAGTGGTCAGCAAGTCAGTGGTGGCCATGTGACTGTGGTGGCCATGTCACAGTGGGCAGCAAGGCAGTGGTGGCCATGCCACTGTGGGGGTCATGTCACAGTGGACAGCGGGTCAGTGGTGGCCATGTCACTGTGGGGGCCATGTCACAGTGGGCAGCGGGTCAGTGGTGGTCATGTGACTGAGGGGGCCATGTCACAGTGGGCAGCAGGTCAGTGGTAGCCCTGTCATAGTTGGGTCCATCTCACAATGGGCAGCGGGTCAGTGGTGGCCATGTCACTGTGGGGGCCATGTCACAGTGGGTGGCAGGTTAGTGGTAGCCATGTCACTGTGGGGGCCATGTCACAGCGGGCAGCAGGTCAGTGTTGGCCATGTCACTGTGGGGGCCATGTCACAGTGGGCAGCGGGACACTGGTGGTCATGTGACTGAGGGGGCCATGTCACAGTGGGCAGCAGGTCAGTGGTGGCCCTGTCACATTGGGTCCATCTCACAATGGGCAGCGGGTCAGTGGTGGCCATGTCACTGTGGGGGCCATGTCACAGTGGGCAGCAGGTTAGTGGTAGCCATGTCACTGTGGGGGCCATGTCACAGTGGGCAGTGGGACAGTGGTTGTCATGTGACTGAGGGGGCCATGTCACAGTGGGCAGCAGGTCAGTGGTGGCCCTGACACAGTTGGGTCCATGTCACAGTGGGCAGCAAGTCAATGGTGGCCATGTCACTATGGGGGCCATATCACAGTGGGCAGCAAGTCAATGGTGGCCATGTCACTATGGGGGCCATGTCACAGTGGGCAGCGGGACAGTGGTGGTCATGTGACTGAGGGGGTCATGTTACAGTGGGCAGCAGGTCAGTGGTGGCCCTGTCACAGTTGGGTCCCTGTCACAATGGGCAGCAGGTCAGTGGTGGCCTTGTCACTGTGGGGGCCATGTCACAGTGGGTGGCAGGTTAGTGGTAGCCGTGTCACTGTGGGGGCCATATCACAGTGGGCAGCGTGTCAGTGCTGGCCATGTCACTGTGGGGACCATGTCACAGTGGCCAGCGGGATAGTGGTGGTCATGTGACTGAGGGGGCCATGTCACAGTGTTCAGCAGGTCAGGGGTGGCCCTGTCACAGTTGGGTCCATGTCACAGTGGTCGGCAGGTCAGTGGTGGCCATGTCACTTTTGGGGACATGTTACAGTGGGCAGCAAGTCAGTGGTGGCCATGTCACTATGGGCGCCATGTCACAGTGGTCAGCAAGTCAGTGGTGGCCATGTGACTGTGGTGGCCATGTCACAGTGGGCAGCAAGTCAGTGGTGGCCATGTGTAAGAGTCGGTCAGATGATCAGCATTGTCTCAACATTGTCGTCCGGGACATGGACAGTGAGGGACCCGACAACGGCCTGTTTGGAACACAGTTGCCGATCCTTGGAGTGGAATGTGGTGCAAAGGCTCCTGAATTCAGAACTGTGTGGCACAGCCAGTGCTGTGCTGTTCTCCTGAGCACTGACCCGTGTGGTGCAGGCAGTGCAGTGCTGTTCTTTGGTGCCTGAGCCGTGTAATACAAAGAGTGTTGTGCTATTGTTCGGTACCTGGGCCTAGCCGGAGCTGTTACAGATAATTGCATAGCCATTGTCAAAACAGATGGATCGTGACTGTTGCCATAACATCGATGAAGAAATCATGAACCTTAGACGAACTTTGTTTCATTATAATACCAAAACACAACGCCTGGTTGAAGGTTACCCGCCTCCAAGACTGACCACGCCTCAGACACTCCTCCCCGTGCATGCGCGGTAGCCTCGCTCGAGAAGGGCGGAGACCCCTGAGGCAGAGGTGGAGCAAGGTGTGTTACTGAGCATAAAAGATGACTTCTGGACAATGAAAATGGGAAGCTTCCCCACCAAGGACCACGACGATCGACGACGCAGCCTCAGCTGGACCCGGGACCGTGAGGACGTCGTGAGATCAGCGCTGCTAGCTATAACCTCTCTCTTCCCTCTCTCTAAACTTAACTTTACTTTTCTCCTTTCTTTCACCCACCTCTAACTATCGCGTGCCGCTTCACAGGCAACACAATAAAGTTTCACTGTTTGATTACTGCTATCCCCTTTCATGTTGGTCACCCTAATTTTGCACTTTCGAGATAGTAGCAAACGAACCATCACGAGTCCAAAGAGTGGATCGTGACAGACATGTCACTGTGGTGGCCATGTCACAGTGGGCAGCAAGTCAGTGGTTGCCCCGTCACTGTGGGGGCCATGTCACAGTGGTCGGCAGGTCAGTGGCGGCCATGTCACTTTTGGGGACATGTTACACTGGGCTGCAGGTCAGTGGTGGCCATGTCACTGTGGGGTCACGTCACAGTGGGCAGCAGGTGAGGGGTGGCCATGTCACTATGGGCGCCATGTCACAGTGGTCAGCAAGTCAGTGGTGGCCATGTCACTGTGGGGGCCATGTCACAGTGGGCAGCAAGTCAGTGGTGGCCATGTCACTGTGGGGGCCATGTCACAGTGGGCAGCAGGTTAGTGTTAGCCATGTCACTGTGGGGGCCATGTCACAGCGGGCAGCAGGTCAGGGGTGGCCATGTCACTATGGGCGCCATGTCACAGTGCTCAGCAAGTCAGTGCTGGCCATGTCACTGTGGGGCCATGTCACAGTGGACAGCGGGTCAGTGGTGGCCATGTGACTGTGAGGGCCATGTCACAGTGGGCAGCGGGACAGTGGTGGTCATGTGACTGAGGGGGCCATGTCACAGTGGGCAGCAGGTCAGTGGTGGCCCTGTCACAGTTGGGTCCATGTCACAATGGGCAGCGAGTCAGTGGTGGCCATGTCAGTGTGGAGGCCATGTCACAGTGGGCAGCAGGTCACTTGTGGCCATGTCACTGTGGGGGCCATGTCACAGTGGGCAGCGGGACAGTGGTGGTCATGTCACTGTGGGGCCCATGTCACAGTGGGCAGCAGGTCAGTGGTGGCCATGTCACTGTGGGGCCATGTCACAGTGGACAGCATGTCAGTGGTGGCCATGTCACTGTGGGGGCCATGTCACAGTGGGCAGCGGGACAGTGGTGGTCATGTGACTGAGGGGGTCATGTTACAGTGGGCAGCAGGTCAGTGGTGGCCCTGTCACAGTTGGGTCCCTGTCACAATGGGCAGCAGGTCACTGGTGGTCATGTCACTGTGGGGGCCATGTCACAGTGGGCAGCAGGACCGTGACAGACATGTGACTGTGGGGGCCATGTCACAGTGGTCGGCAGGTCAGTGGCGGCCATGTCACTTTTGGGGACATGTTACACTGGGCTACAGGTCAGTGGTGGCCATGTCACTGTGGGGTTACGTCACAGTGGGCAGCAGGTCAGTGGTGGCCCTGTCACTATGGGGGCCATGTCACAGTGGGCAGCAAGTCAGTGGTGGCCATGTCACTGTGGGTGCTACGTCAGAGTGGGCAGCAGGACAGGGATGGCCATGTCACTGTGCGGCCATGTCACAGTGGGCAGCAGGTCAGTGGTTACCCCGTCACTGTGGGGGCCATGTCACAGTGGTCGGCAGGTCAGTGGTGGCCATGTCACTTTTGGGGACATGTTACACTGGGCAGCAGGTCAGTGGTGGCCATGTCACTGTGGGGTCATGTCACAGTGGGCAGCAGGTCAGTGGTGGCCCTGTCACTATGGGCGCCATGTCACAGTGGTCAGCAAGTCAGTGGTGGCCATGTTACTGTGGTGGCCATGTCACAGTGGGCAGCAAGGCAGTG
>JASWHU010000350.1:87500-97500 GCA_030819815.1 Strix occidentalis | reverse complement strand
ACCCTAACCCTAACCCTAACCCTAACCCTAACCCTAACCCTAACCCTAACCCTAACCCTAACCCTAACCCTAACCCTAACCCTAACCCTAACCCTAACCCTAACCCTAACCCTAACCCTAACCCTAACCCTAACCCTAACCCTAACCCTAACCCTAACCCTAACCCTAACCCTAACCCTAACCCTAACCCTAACCCTAACCCTAACCCTAACCCTAACCCTAACCCTAACCCTAACCCTAACCCTAACCCTAACCCTAACCCTAACCCTAACCCTAACCCTAACCCTAACCCTAACCCTAACCCTAACCCTAACCCTAACCCTAACCCTAACCCTAACCCTAACCCTAACCCTAACCCTAACCCTAACCCTAACCCTAACCCTAACCCTAACCCTAACCCTAACCCTAACCCTAACCCTAACCCTAACCCTAACCCTAACCCTAACCCTAACCCTAACCCTAACCCTAACCCTAACCCTAACCCTAACCCTAACCCTAACCCTAACCCTAACCCTAACCCTAACCCTAACCCTAACCCTAACCCTAACCCTAACCCTAACCCTAACCCTAACCCTAACCCTAACCCTAACCCTAACCCTAACCCTAACCCTAACCCTAACCCTAACCCTAACCCTAACCCTAACCCTAACCCTAACCCTAACCCTAACCCTAACCCTAACCCTAACCCTAACCCTAACCCTAACCCTAACCCTAACCCTAACCCTAACCCTAACCCTAACCCTAACCCTAACCCTAACCCTAACCCTAACCCTAACCCTAACCCTAACCCTAACCCTAACCCTAACCCTAACCCTAACCCTAACCCTAACCCTAACCCTAACCCTAACCCTAACCCTAACCCTAACCCTAACCCTAACCCTAACCCTAACCCTAACCCTAACCCTAACCCTAACCCTAACCCTAACCCTAACCCTAACCCTAACCCTAACCCTAACCCTAACCCTAACCCTAACCCTAACCCTAACCCTAACCCTAACCCTAACCCTAACCCTAACCCTAACCCTAACCCTAACCCTAACCCTAACCCTAACCCTAACCCTAACCCTAACCCTAACCCTAACCCTAACCCTAACCCTAACCCTAACCCTAACCCTAACCCTAACCCTAACCCTAACCCTAACCCTAACCCTAACCCTAACCCTAACCCTAACCCTAACCCTAACCCTAACCCTAACCCTAACCCTAACCCTAACCCTAACCCTAACCCTAACCCTAACCCTAACCCTAACCCTAACCCTAACCCTAACCCTAACCCTAACCCTAACCCTAACCCTAACCCTAACCCTAACCCTAACCCTAACCCTAACCCTAACCCTAACCCTAACCCTAACCCTAACCCTAACCCTAACCCTAACCCTAACCCTAACCCTAACCCTAACCCTAACCCTAACCCTAACCCTAACCCTAACCCTAACCCTAACCCTAACCCTAACCCTAACCCTAACCCTAACCCTAACCCTAACCCTAACCCTAACCCTAACCCTAACCCTAACCCTAACCCTAACCCTAACCCTAACCCTAACCCTAACCCTAACCCTAACCCTAACCCTAACCCTAACCCTAACCCTAACCCTAACCCTAACCCTAACCCTAACCCTAACCCTAACCCTAACCCTAACCCTAACCCTAACCCTAACCCTAACCCTAACCCTAACCCTAACCCTAACCCTAACCCTAACCCTAACCCTAACCCTAACCCTAACCCTAACCCTAACCCTAACCCTAACCCTAACCCTAACCCTAACCCTAACCCTAACCCTAACCCTAACCCTAACCCTAACCCTAACCCTAACCCTAACCCTAACCCTAACCCTAACCCTAACCCTAACCCTAACCCTAACCCTAACCCTAACCCTAACCCTAACCCTAACCCTAACCCTAACCCTAACCCTAACCCTAACCCTAACCCTAACCCTAACCCTAACCCTAACCCTAACCCTAACCCTAACCCTAACCCTAACCCTAACCCTAACCCTAACCCTAACCCTAACCCTAACCCTAACCCTAACCCTAACCCTAACCCTAACCCTAACCCTAACCCTAACCCTAACCCTAACCCTAACCCTAACCCTAACCCTAACCCTAACCCTAACCCTAACCCTAACCCTAACCCTAA
The DNA here is from genome assembly GCA_030819815.1 of Strix occidentalis. NCBI lineage: Eukaryota > Metazoa > Chordata > Aves > Strigiformes > Strigidae > Strix > Strix occidentalis. The sequence goes on along the minus strand of JASWHU010000350.1, from coordinate 95,363 downwards.
CCCTAACCCTAACCCTAACCCTAACCCTAACCCTAACCCTAACCCTAACCCTAACCCTAACCCTAACCCTAACCCTAACCCTAACCCTAACCCTAACCCTAACCCTAACCCTAACCCTAACCCTAACCCTAACCCTAACCCTAACCCTAACCCTAACCCTAACCCTAACCCTAACCCTAACCCTAACCCTAACCCTAACCCTAACCCTAACCCTAACCCTAACCCTAACCCTAACCCTAACCCTAACCCTAACCCTAACCCTAACCCTAACCCTAACCCTAACCCTAACCCTAACCCTAACCCTAACCCTAACCCTAACCCTAACCCTAACCCTAACCCTAACCCTAACCCTAACCCTAACCCTAACCCTAACCCTAACCCTAACCCTAACCCTAACCCTAACCCTAACCCTAACCCTAACCCTAACCCTAACCCTAACCCTAACCCTAACCCTAACCCTAACCCTAACCCTAACCCTAACCCTAACCCTAACCCTAACCCTAACCCTAACCCTAACCCTAACCCTAACCCTAACCCTAACCCTAACCCTAACCCTAACCCTAACCCTAACCCTAACCCTAACCCTAACCCTAACCCTAACCCTAACCCTAACCCTAACCCTAACCCTAACCCTAACCCTAACCCTAACCCTAACCCTAACCCTAACCCTAACCCTAACCCTAACCCTAACCCTAACCCTAACCCTAACCCTAACCCTAACCCTAACCCTAACCCTAACCCTAACCCTAACCCTAACCCTAACCCTAACCCTAACCCTAACCCTAACCCTAACCCTAACCCTAACCCTAACCCTAACCCTAACCCTAACCCTAACCCTAACCCTAACCCTAACCCTAACCCTAACCCTAACCCTAACCCTAACCCTAACCCTAACCCTAACCCTAACCCTAACCCTAACCCTAACCCTAACCCTAACCCTAACCCTAACCCTAACCCTAACCCTAACCCTAACCCTAACCCTAACCCTAACCCTAACCCTAACCCTAACCCTAACCCTAACCCTAACCCTAACCCTAACCCTAACCCTAACCCTAACCCTAACCCTAACCCTAACCCTAACCCTAACCCTAACCCTAACCCTAACCCTAACCCTAACCCTAACCCTAACCCTAACCCTAACCCTAACCCTAACCCTAACCCTAACCCTAACCCTAACCCTAACCCTAACCCTAACCCTAACCCTAACCCTAACCCTAACCCTAACCCTAACCCTAACCCTAACCCTAACCCTAACCCTAACCCTAACCCTAACCCTAACCCTAACCCTAACCCTAACCCTAACCCTAACCCTAACCCTAACCCTAACCCTAACCCTAACCCTAACCCTAACCCTAACCCTAACCCTAACCCTAACCCTAACCCTAACCCTAACCCTAACCCTAACCCTAACCCTAACCCTAACCCTAACCCTAACCCTAACCCTAACCCTAACCCTAACCCTAACCCTAACCCTAACCCTAACCCTAACCCTAACCCTAACCCTAACCCTAACCCTAACCCTAACCCTAACCCTAACCCTAACCCTAACCCTAACCCTAACCCTAACCCTAACCCTAACCCTAACCCTAACCCTAACCCTAACCCTAACCCTAACCCTAACCCTAACCCTAACCCTAACCCTAACCCTAACCCTAACCCTAACCCTAACCCTAACCCTAACCCTAACCCTAACCCTAACCCTAACCCTAACCCTAACCCTAACCCTAACCCTAACCCTAACCCTAACCCTAACCCTAACCCTAACCCTAACCCTAACCCTAACCCTAACCCTAACCCTAACCCTAACCCTAACCCTAACCCTAACCCTAACCCTAACCCTAACCCTAACCCTAACCCTAACCCTAACCCTAACCCTAACCCTAACCCTAACCCTAACCCTAACCCTAACCCTAACCCTAACCCTAACCCTAACCCTAACCCTAACCCTAACCCTAACCCTAACCCTAACCCTAACCCTAACCCTAACCCTAACCCTAACCCTAACCCTAACCCTAACCCTAACCCTAACCCTAACCCTAACCCTAACCCTAACCCTAACCCTAACCCTAACCCTAACCCTAACCCTAACCCTAACCCTAACCCTAACCCTAACCCTAACCCTAACCCTAACCCTAACCCTAACCCTAACCCTAACCCTAACCCTAACCCTAACCCTAACCCTAACCCTAACCCTAACCCTAACCCTAACCCTAACCCTAACCCTAACCCTAACCCTAACCCTAACCCTAACCCTAACCCTAACCCTAACCCTAACCCTAACCCTAACCCTAACCCTAACCCTAACCCTAACCCTAACCCTAACCCTAACCCTAACCCTAACCCTAACCCTAACCCTAACCCTAACCCTAACCCTAACCCTAACCCTAACCCTAACCCTAACCCTAACCCTAACCCTAACCCTAACCCTAACCCTAACCCTAACCCTAACCCTAACCCTAACCCTAACCCTAACCCTAACCCTAACCCTAACCCTAACCCTAACCCTAACCCTAACCCTAACCCTAACCCTAACCCTAACCCTAACCCTAACCCTAACCCTAACCCTAACCCTAACCCTAACCCTAACCCTAACCCTAACCCTAACCCTAACCCTAACCCTAACCCTAACCCTAACCCTAACCCTAACCCTAACCCTAACCCTAACCCTAACCCTAACCCTAACCCTAACCCTAACCCTAACCCTAACCCTAACCCTAACCCTAACCCTAACCCTAACCCTAACCCTAACCCTAACCCTAACCCTAACCCTAACCCTAACCCTAACCCTAACCCTAACCCTAACCCTAACCCTAACCCTAACCCTAACCCTAACCCTAACCCTAACCCTAACCCTAACCCTAACCCTAACCCTAACCCTAACCCTAACCCTAACCCTAACCCTAACCCTAACCCTAACCCTAACCCTAACCCTAACCCTAACCCTAACCCTAACCCTAACCCTAACCCTAACCCTAACCCTAACCCTAACCCTAACCCTAACCCTAACCCTAACCCTAACCCTAACCCTAACCCTAACCCTAACCCTAACCCTAACCCTAACCCTAACCCTAACCCTAACCCTAACCCTAACCCTAACCCTAACCCTAACCCTAACCCTAACCCTAACCCTAACCCTAACCCTAACCCTAACCCTAACCCTAACCCTAACCCTAACCCTAACCCTAACCCTAACCCTAACCCTAACCCTAACCCTAACCCTAACCCTAACCCTAACCCTAACCCTAACCCTAACCCTAACCCTAACCCTAACCCTAACCCTAACCCTAACCCTAACCCTAACCCTAACCCTAACCCTAACCCTAACCCTAACCCTAACCCTAACCCTAACCCTAACCCTAACCCTAACCCTAACCCTAACCCTAACCCTAACCCTAACCCTAACCCTAACCCTAACCCTAACCCTAACCCTAACCCTAACCCTAACCCTAACCCTAACCCTAACCCTAACCCTAACCCTAACCCTAACCCTAACCCTAACCCTAACCCTAACCCTAACCCTAACCCTAACCCTAACCCTAACCCTAACCCTAACCCTAACCCTAACCCTAACCCTAACCCTAACCCTAACCCTAACCCTAACCCTAACCCTAACCCTAACCCTAACCCTAACCCTAACCCTAACCCTAACCCTAACCCTAACCCTAACCCTAACCCTAACCCTAACCCTAACCCTAACCCTAACCCTAACCCTAACCCTAACCCTAACCCTAACCCTAACCCTAACCCTAACCCTAACCCTAACCCTAACCCTAACCCTAACCCTAACCCTAACCCTAACCCTAACCCTAACCCTAACCCTAACCCTAACCCTAACCCTAACCCTAACCCTAACCCTAACCCTAACCCTAACCCTAACCCTAACCCTAACCCTAACCCTAACCCTAACCCTAACCCTAACCCTAACCCTAACCCTAACCCTAACCCTAACCCTAACCCTAACCCTAACCCTAACCCTAACCCTAACCCTAACCCTAACCCTAACCCTAACCCTAACCCTAACCCTAACCCTAACCCTAACCCTAACCCTAACCCTAACCCTAACCCTAACCCTAACCCTAACCCTAACCCTAACCCTAACCCTAACCCTAACCCTAACCCTAACCCTAACCCTAACCCTAACCCTAACCCTAACCCTAACCCTAACCCTAACCCTAACCCTAACCCTAACCCTAACCCTAACCCTAACCCTAACCCTAACCCTAACCCTAACCCTAACCCTAACCCTAACCCTAACCCTAACCCTAACCCTAACCCTAACCCTAACCCTAACCCTAACCCTAACCCTAACCCTAACCCTAACCCTAACCCTAACCCTAACCCTAACCCTAACCCTAACCCTAACCCTAACCCTAACCCTAACCCTAACCCTAACCCTAACCCTAACCCTAACCCTAACCCTAACCCTAACCCTAACCCTAACCCTAACCCTAACCCTAACCCTAACCCTAACCCTAACCCTAACCCTAACCCTAACCCTAACCCTAACCCTAACCCTAACCCTAACCCTAACCCTAACCCTAACCCTAACCCTAACCCTAACCCTAACCCTAACCCTAACCCTAACCCTAACCCTAACCCTAACCCTAACCCTAACCCTAACCCTAACCCTAACCCTAACCCTAACCCTAACCCTAACCCTAACCCTAACCCTAACCCTAACCCTAACCCTAACCCTAACCCTAACCCTAACCCTAACCCTAACCCTAACCCTAACCCTAACCCTAACCCTAACCCTAACCCTAACCCTAACCCTAACCCTAACCCTAACCCTAACCCTAACCCTAACCCTAACCCTAACCCTAACCCTAACCCTAACCCTAACCCTAACCCTAACCCTAACCCTAACCCTAACCCTAACCCTAACCCTAACCCTAACCCTAACCCTAACCCTAACCCTAACCCTAACCCTAACCCTAACCCTAACCCTAACCCTAACCCTAACCCTAACCCTAACCCTAACCCTAACCCTAACCCTAACCCTAACCCTAACCCTAACCCTAACCCTAACCCTAACCCTAACCCTAACCCTAACCCTAACCCTAACCCTAACCCTAACCCTAACCCTAACCCTAACCCTAACCCTAACCCTAACCCTAACCCTAACCCTAACCCTAACCCTAACCCTAACCCTAACCCTAACCCTAACCCTAACCCTAACCCTAACCCTAACCCTAACCCTAACCCTAACCCTAACCCTAACCCTAACCCTAACCCTAACCCTAACCCTAACCCTAACCCTAACCCTAACCCTAACCCTAACCCTAACCCTAACCCTAACCCTAACCCTAACCCTAACCCTAACCCTAACCCTAACCCTAACCCTAACCCTAACCCTAACCCTAACCCTAACCCTAACCCTAACCCTAACCCTAACCCTAACCCTAACCCTAACCCTAACCCTAACCCTAACCCTAACCCTAACCCTAACCCTAACCCTAACCCTAACCCTAACCCTAACCCTAACCCTAACCCTAACCCTAACCCTAACCCTAACCCTAACCCTAACCCTAACCCTAACCCTAACCCTAACCCTAACCCTAACCCTAACCCTAACCCTAACCCTAACCCTAACCCTAACCCTAACCCTAACCCTAACCCTAACCCTAACCCTAACCCTAACCCTAACCCTAACCCTAACCCTAACCCTAACCCTAACCCTAACCCTAACCCTAACCCTAACCCTAACCCTAACCCTAACCCTAACCCTAACCCTAACCCTAACCCTAACCCTAACCCTAACCCTAACCCTAACCCTAACCCTAACCCTAACCCTAACCCTAACCCTAACCCTAACCCTAACCCTAACCCTAACCCTAACCCTAACCCTAACCCTAACCCTAACCCTAACCCTAACCCTAACCCTAACCCTAACCCTAACCCTAACCCTAACCCTAACCCTAACCCTAACCCTAACCCTAACCCTAACCCTAACCCTAACCCTAACCCTAACCCTAACCCTAACCCTAACCCTAACCCTAACCCTAACCCTAACCCTAACCCTAACCCTAACCCTAACCCTAACCCTAACCCTAACCCTAACCCTAACCCTAACCCTAACCCTAACCCTAACCCTAACCCTAACCCTAACCCTAACCCTAACCCTAACCCTAACCCTAACCCTAACCCTAACCCTAACCCTAACCCTAACCCTAACCCTAACCCTAACCCTAACCCTAACCCTAACCCTAACCCTAACCCTAACCCTAACCCTAACCCTAACCCTAACCCTAACCCTAACCCTAACCCTAACCCTAACCCTAACCCTAACCCTAACCCTAACCCTAACCCTAACCCTAACCCTAACCCTAACCCTAACCCTAACCCTAACCCTAACCCTAACCCTAACCCTAACCCTAACCCTAACCCTAACCCTAACCCTAACCCTAACCCTAACCCTAACCCTAACCCTAACCCTAACCCTAACCCTAACCCTAACCCTAACCCTAACCCTAACCCTAACCCTAACCCTAACCCTAACCCTAACCCTAACCCTAACCCTAACCCTAACCCTAACCCTAACCCTAACCCTAACCCTAACCCTAACCCTAACCCTAACCCTAACCCTAACCCTAACCCTAACCCTAACCCTAACCCTAACCCTAACCCTAACCCTAACCCTAACCCTAACCCTAACCCTAACCCTAACCCTAACCCTAACCCTAACCCTAACCCTAACCCTAACCCTAACCCTAACCCTAACCCTAACCCTAACCCTAACCCTAACCCTAACCCTAACCCTAACCCTAACCCTAACCCTAACCCTAACCCTAACCCTAACCCTAACCCTAACCCTAACCCTAACCCTAACCCTAACCCTAACCCTAACCCTAACCCTAACCCTAACCCTAACCCTAACCCTAACCCTAACCCTAACCCTAACCCTAACCCTAACCCTAACCCTAACCCTAACCCTAACCCTAACCCTAACCCTAACCCTAACCCTAACCCTAACCCTAACCCTAACCCTAACCCTAACCCTAACCCTAACCCTAACCCTAACCCTAACCCTAACCCTAACCCTAACCCTAACCCTAACCCTAACCCTAACCCTAACCCTAACCCTAACCCTAACCCTAACCCTAACCCTAACCCTAACCCTAACCCTAACCCTAACCCTAACCCTAACCCTAACCCTAACCCTAACCCTAACCCTAACCCTAACCCTAACCCTAACCCTAACCCTAACCCTAACCCTAACCCTAACCCTAACCCTAACCCTAACCCTAACCCTAACCCTAACCCTAACCCTAACCCTAACCCTAACCCTAACCCTAACCCTAACCCTAACCCTAACCCTAACCCTAACCCTAACCCTAACCCTAACCCTAACCCTAACCCTAACCCTAACCCTAACCCTAACCCTAACCCTAACCCTAACCCTAACCCTAACCCTAACCCTAACCCTAACCCTAACCCTAACCCTAACCCTAACCCTAACCCTAACCCTAACCCTAACCCTAACCCTAACCCTAACCCTAACCCTAACCCTAACCCTAACCCTAACCCTAACCCTAACCCTAACCCTAACCCTAACCCTAACCCTAACCCTAACCCTAACCCTAACCCTAACCCTAACCCTAACCCTAACCCTAACCCTAACCCTAACCCTAACCCTAACCCTAACCCTAACCCTAACCCTAACCCTAACCCTAACCCTAACCCTAACCCTAACCCTAACCCTAACCCTAACCCTAACCCTAACCCTAACCCTAACCCTAACCCTAACCCTAACCCTAACCCTAACCCTAACCCTAACCCTAACCCTAACCCTAACCCTAACCCTAACCCTAACCCTAACCCTAACCCTAACCCTAACCCTAACCCTAACCCTAACCCTAACCC
>JASWHU010000350.1:0-82500 GCA_030819815.1 Strix occidentalis | reverse complement strand
TATTAAACCTTGGAACCAACAGCAAATACACCTTTATTGAACCTACATTACACAAAAACTTATGGACTTCAAAACCCCTACAACCATGATGAGTGCTTTACCTACCACTATTACCTCTCACAGCATTTATGGTCATTTCACACAGAACCATTAGCATCATGTCTTTACCAACTACAGTCATAACTCTTCAGAGACTACTATAACATACCTTACTCCAGGAACACCATTCCCAAAGACCACAAAACTCACCCTGCCTGCAAAAACCCCATCCCTAGACTATTCCCTGTCAAAACATGTGCAACAATTCTCACCTTGCTGACTGGCCAGGACCAGCATGAAGATTAAAACACCCCAGCTGGGTTTTTTTATTCTTCTTTATTTCTAACTACTCAAAAAACACCACCTGCAACAACAACAAAAACCACTACATTACAGTCAGGCACATGCAAACACATTCTAAACACACCATGCATTCAGCTACCCCACTAACCACCCCTCTGCTCCCAGCAAAGCCATCCCCCTCCCTGACCGCCACAACACACCTTCACCCCACGGCTGAATGGCTCCTCAGGAACGCCGTTCCCAGGGGCCTCCAAAATCACCCTGCCTGCAAAAACCCCATCCCTACACTGCTCTGCATCCAAACATCGGCGACGATCGTCACCTTGCAGAGTGCCCGGGACCGGGGGGAAAAAAAAAAATTCCCCTGGCTGGGGTTTTTTAATTCTTTTTTTTCCTAACTACTCAAAAAACACCATCTGCAACAAAAAAACCCCATTACATTACACCATCAGGCACTGGCAAACACATTCTAAACACACCACTCATTCAGCTAACCCACTAACCACCCCCTGCTCTCAAAGACATCCCCCTCCCTGACCGCCACAACACGCCCTCACACCGTGGCTCCATGGCTCCTCGGGAACACCGTTCCCGGTGGCCTCCAAAATCACCCTCCCTGCAAAAACCCCATCCCTACACCGCTCTGCACCCAAACATTGGCGACGATCGTCACCTTGCAGAGTGGCCGGGACCGGGGAAAAAAAAACCCAGCCGGGGGAATAAAAAAAAAATCCCCCAGCTGGGGTTTTTTTTATTCTGTTTTTTGTTTTCTACCTACTCAAAAAACACCATCTGCAACAAAAAAAAAACCCAGTTACATTAAACAGTCATGCACAGGCAGACACATTCTAAACACACCACTCATTCAGCTACCCCACTAACCACCCCCTGCTCTCAAAGAAATCCCCCTCCCTGACCGCCACAACACGCCCTCACCCCGTGGCTCCATGGCTCCTCGGGAACACCGTTCCCGGTGGCCTCCAAAATCATCCTGCCTGTGAAAACCCCATCCCTACACCGCTCTGCACCCAAACATTGGCGACGATCGTCACCTGGCAGAGTGGCCGGGACCGGGGAAAAAAAAACCCAGCCGGGGGAATAAAAAAAAAATCCCCCAGCTGGGGTTTTTTTATTCTGTTTTTTGTTTTCTACCTACTCAAAAAACACCATCTGCAACAAAAAAAAAAAACCAGTTACATTAAACAGTCATGCACAGGCAGACACATTCTAAACACACCACTCATTCAGCTACCCCATTAACCACCCCCTGCTCTCAAAGAAATCCCCCTCCCTGACCGCCACAACACGCCCTCACACCGTGGCTCCATGGCTCCTCGGGAACACCGTTCCCGGTGGCCTCCAAAATCATCCTGCCTGTGAAAACCCCATCCCTACACCGCTCTGCACCCAAACATTGGCGACGATCGTCACCTTGCAGAGTGGCCGGGACCGGGGAAAAAAAAACCCAGCCGGGGGAATAAAAAAAAAAATCCCCCAGCTGGGGTTTTTTTATTCTGTTTTTTGTTTTCTACCTACTCAAAAAAACACCATCTGCAACAAAAAAAAAACCCAGTTACATTAAACAGTCATGCACAGGCAGACACATTGTAAACACACCACTCATTCAGCTACCCCACTAACCACCCCCTGCTCTCAAAGAAATCCCCCTCCCTGACCGCCACAACACGCCCTCACCCCGTGGCTCCATGGCTCCTCGGGAACACCGTTCCCGGTGGCCTCCAAAATCATCCTGCCTGTGAAAACCCCATCCCTACACCGCTCTGCACCCAAACATTGGCGACGATCGTCACCTGGCAGAGTGGCCGGGACCGGGGAAAAAAAAACCCAGCCGGGGGAATAAAAAAAAAATCCCCCAGCTGGGGTTTTTTTATTCTGTTTTTTGTTTTCTACCTACTCAAAAAACACCATCTGCAACAAAAAAAAAACCCAGTTACATTAAACAGTCATGCACAGGCAGACACATTGTAAACACACCACTCATTCAGCTACCCCACTAACCACCCCCTGCTCTCAAAGAAATCCCCCTCCCTGACCGCCACAACACGCCCTCACACCGTGGCTCCATGGCTCCTCGGGAACGCCGTTCCCGGTGGCCTCCAAAATCATCCTGCCTGTGAAAACCCCATCCCTACACCGCTCTGCACCCAAACATTGGCGACGATCGTCACCTTGCAGAGTGGCCGGGACCGGGGAAAAAAAAACCCAGCCAGGGGAATAAAAAAAAAAATCCCCCAGCTGGGGTTTTTGTATTCTGTTTTTTGTTTTCTACCTACTCAAAAAACACCATCTGCAACAAAAAAAAAACCCAGTTACATTAAACAGTCATGCACAGGCAGACACATTCTAAACACACCACTCATTCACCTACCCCACTAACCACCCCCTGCTCTCAGCAAACCCACCCGGCCATCTGACCCCCACAACACTTCCTTGCCCCATTGCTGCGGCACTCCTCAGAACTTGCTTCCTGAAGGCCTCCAAAATCACCCTGCCTGCGAACACCACGGCCTGAGCCTAACCTCCACCCAAACGCTGGCCATGAACATCACCTGACAGAGCGGCCAGGACTAAGAGACAATAAACCAGGTCACGGAGATAAAAAAATCCCCCTCCTCAACAGTTTCTTTACTGTTTTTAAAAGACGCATTAAGTCTCGCTACATTCAATATACCCTGCAATGAAAAACATCCTCACATACAAGGATAGACACCTTCCGAAACTAACACTCATTTAACATCTACTCTATCTAACCATCACATGTCAGAGTGGCAGATCACCCCAATACCATAACCATGCCCGGAACTGCACCACCATACACCTCAGGCCATCACCACTGCTTCACGTGATTCCACACCACAGGCCCTCATAGTTGGAAGACGAGGAATATGATTCCCTCTGTGTACCCCTCCCGGTCCTTCTTTGCTTCATTTTGTACACTGCGGCAAACTTCATGGAAGGATTTGCTTCTGGAATCCCGGTGGCCCTATTGTACCTGCAAGACACAAAACAAGAAACTCTAGAGCCTGCTTGCTGCTAAGTACTGCCTGTACCCAAAACCAACCTACACAACCTCTACGCAAACAGGCCACACTCACCAGCACATTATCATCCCCTTCTGGGACCTTTCCACCCCATCCAGAATGCCTACAAACACACAAAGCAGCTCCACCTCAAACACATCCATCTAGATGCTCACAAACATGACCTAAGGATGAAAGAGTACCATACACGGTAGACTTAATGCCAGTCCAAAACACACAGCCTGACAGTACATATGACAATGCTGACATGACATGACACAGACACCCCGTGTGGCCTGCCATTTGATAATGCCATAATGCTGAATGATATATGGGCAATAACCCCACAGTGAGCAGTAGAGACAAAATGCTGTGAAAGACTAAAGACTACAAAAACACAGGGAAGATTCCCTTGGAAGACCTCACAAGAAAGAGTCACAGAGATGAGACCTGGTGGTTTAGTCTGAGACTAAGTTACATGAAAGACCAACCAAATACATCTACAATGCTGAACTGGATTGGTAACATTGAGCTTCTATGTCACACTGATTACCAAGACAGAATGGGCACTGCGCCAATAACTCAAGCCTACAAAATGCAATGGATGGCGACTGCACGCAGAGTAGGATGGCAGTATCGCAGAGGGTCCGCAACAGTGAAGGTCAAGACAAACATCGACACAGCACATGACTAAGGAACACATGACCACACACTGGGCATACTACACAACTCTACCCACTCATCTCAGAGCTACTTTTTCAGGGCAAGTATCTCACAAGAAGTATCACTCACCATTTCTAGTTTCTTGCCACAAGGTGCCTGCAAGAAAAATATGAAAGCTATTACTGATGTACAGGCTTCCCTCATGCTACCTCACAATTCAGTTGAGATCTTCTCAACTCCCACTCACATGAACACTGGCTTCACAAGGTCACACAATACAGATACAGAGCTACACAAGGCTCTTGCCCCTTTAATGCCATACATTGTAACACTCAGATCAGACAAAACCAAACACAACGCCCAGAGACGCACTGCCGCCCAACGCCCAGAGACGCACTGCCGCCCAACGCCCAGAGACGCACTGCCGCCCAACGCCCAGAGACGCACTGCCGCCCAACGCCCAGAGACGCACTGCCGCCCAACGCCCAGAGACGCACTGCCGCCCAACGCCCAGAGACGCACTGCCGCCCAACGCCCAGAGACGCACTGCCGCCCAACGCCCAGAGACGCACTGCCGCCCAACGCCCAGAGACGCACTGCCGCCCAACGCCCAGAGACGCACTGCCGCCCAACGCCCAGAGACGCACTGCCGCCCAACGCCCAGAGACGCACTGCCGCCCAACGCCCAGAGACGCACTGCCGCCCAACGCCCAGAGACGCACTGCCGCCCAACGCCCAGAGACGCACTGCCGCCCAACGCCCAGAGACGCACTGCCGCCCAACGCCCAGAGACGCACTGCCGCCCAACGCCCAGAGACGCACTGCCGCCCAACGCCCAGAGACGCACTGCCGCCCAACGCCCAGAGACGCACTGCCGCCCAACGCCCAGAGACGCACTGCCGCCCAACGCCCAGAGACGCACTGCCGCCCAACGCCCAGAGACGCACTGCCGCCCAACGCCCAGAGACGCACTGCCGCCCAACGCCCAGAGACGCACTGCCGCCCAACGCCCAGAGACGCACTGCCGCCCAACGCCCAGAGACGCACTGCCGCCCAACGCCCAGAGACGCACTGCCGCCCAACGCCCAGAGACGCACTATCTGCCCCCAATTTAACAAAACCCAAAGAGCCCTCCCGCCCACCCTGATGTCCTACCCCCGCTTCTAGCCCCACCCCACCCACTGCCTTGATCCCTTGACTTAGCTTTCAGAGAGCATGGTCCAGAAATCATCCTCATCGGGAGCACATCATCTAACTGGGGCTTCCCTGCATTCACCAGGTTCCTCTTCATCACCTGCAAGACAGAGCACCACAACTCACTGACACACCGACCTATATCAACCTCTACCACAATGACCCCCTCAGAAGAGCTGCACCGCTCCCAATAACTGTATGCTGCACCCCCCCCCCCCCCCCATTTCCCATGGAATCCACAAAACTGGAGAAATGCAGCCAGCATCCTACTCAGAAGGCATGGCCCACTAGCTGACTCCAAGCCTGTTGCTCCTCTCTTCCACCAACTCACCTCAAATCCTCTACTATTTGAGCAGAGACATCACAACACATGCAAAAGCAAAGAGAAACGGTCATTCCAATTGCCACATGATCCTTAGCTATTCAGATCTGATCAGACCAATTAACAACTCTCTCATCTTTTCTCAAACTGCCCTTGACGCTGCAGCATCAACCCTCTGGCAAGGACAGTGGCACCTGCAAAATAAACAAAGGAATAAGCATACAGTGAGATGCAGCCCTAATCTTCAGCTGACTCACGGTGCTTCCTCTCCCCTGCTCATTTACTTCACCTATTCAGACATGTATTCTTCCATCACCTGTACCAAGGCCTGGTCACCAGCTGTAGAACTAAAACAGGGTATGATTTTAACTACAACAACATTACAAGACCTCAAAAAAACGCTTGCATCAGCACATGAGTCATCACTCACCTTGCCGAAGTCCAAGGGTACAGGTATCCCACTTTGCACATCGATTCACACCTACAAAATAAAACCAGAATAAGCCCCTCAGAGCCACCTCTCACACAGATCCTCTGACATCTTCCATCACCCTCCATGAAGCAGCTTCTCGCTTTGCGCCTAAACAACCCAAACCACATAACGCAAGCCACCTCGTTGTTAACCAAGTCTTTTAAGAGACCAAAGGTTTGTCTTACTTTTCCATCTCCCATCTAACTACTGCAAAAATACCCAAAACCCTAAATATTGAGCCCCACATACAAGCTAAAACTCATTCCATGTTCAACTTGCTCACCTACTGCACAAACTGCCACTCCCAGCAAGTCCACCCTCCGGCACCTGCCAAACACAAGGAGAATAACTCTGCGGCAGCTGTCTACAGCTACTTGCCCGGAGATAGACTGTATGGTCTCTGCCAAAAGCATCTGGGCAGATCCAGGTATTACTACACAGCTACCAACCTACACTCCCCTCATCTTTGCTACGGCTAAACTCCTGGGCAGGACAGCTGCACCCCTGGCACAGACACCACAACTGAAGCGACTGTGAGATACAAGAAGACCACAAGCAGAAGAACAATGACCACAGGAAAGATGCTGCTGGCAGAGAAGCCCTATGGCACCATGATGGCACAGATGCATTGCAGCAGCACCAAAAAGAGAACGGACTGCTACAGCCTGTGAGACAAAGTCACAATCAAAATGAGAACAATGGATACAGGAGAAGCCAGGCTTCAAGACCTAACACATGGGGATGAAATCCCAGAAGACTACCACATGCCAAAAGAACTCTCAAAGACACAGCTGAAGGTGCCATCAAGCTCACCCATGCAAGAGACCACTGCTCAAGAACTTCCTCGATGCAATATGCACCGGATGAATACACACTTTGGATTATAATGGCAAGACAAGGAGGGCTCAACAGGCACTATGCCGATGAGGCCATGCACACGAGACTCTTGGGAGTGCTATAGAGATGCCACCTGATCATAAAAAGATACATAGACATCAAGACCTGAGGATGACATGCTATAAGATACATAATACACAAGACACAAAGTACACAACAACACAGACACAGGCTGGAACTGCCCTGCCCAGCACATGGTACTCTGGTGCTGAAAAGAACTCGCTCCCTTTGTGGGCACAAAGGGCACTGCTCCTGGACAGTTCTCTCCCCCACACTAACACAAAAAGCCCTCCCTGCAATTCCCAACCCTGTCACATCCTCCCAGACCCTTCCCAGCCCTGGACCCTCAACTTAGCTTTCACAGGGCCAGGAGCCAGAGCCATCTTCCAAAATAACCACATGGGTTAACTGGGATGTTCCCGAGTCACCAGGTTCCTCTGCGTCATCTGCAGGACACCCACAAAGAGCACAACCAGTCAGCAACATGTTGGCCGATGCTAACCTCTTCCACAACACCCTCCTCAGAAGCACCACTCACCTCATCATTCCAGAGCCAGATACTGAGACCACAGCCACTTGTAGTATCTAAGATACCAAGAGACAAAATCACCATTGTGCTTCTGACAAGTCACCCGCCCCTGCTCCTCCTTGTTAACAACCCAGCTCACCTCAAATGCTCATCTGACTCCAAAGGCTGCCTGCACAGCACCTACAAAGCCAAAGAGAAACGCTTCGCCTAGATGTCATGGGACGCTTTGCTCTTAAATGCGGACCCGGACAATGCTGCCTCACGTTCTCAAATCATTGCTCGAGCATGCAGCTTCATCCTTCCAAGGCTACGAGTGGCACTTGTAAAAACCAAAATAACACTTGGTTACTTTCTTGGTTACTAACTGACTATTAACTTACTTGGTTACTGACCAAACCTACAGTCCACCCACACCAATAAGCCTCTCCTGCTCCTTTACCTGGTCTGTTCACCCACCCTGCCTCTGCCGGTCACGGGTTCTCCTGCGGAGACTGGGGTACTGCCTGTAAGACACAAACAACAAAGGATGCTTCTAAGTTCACCAACAATACGACGCCTGAAAAATAACTGCTACTTGAGCACACTGGTCATACCTCACCTCGCTCGACTCGCCTCTGGTGCCTGTGTCTTTCTTCACACCTTCAAAATAAAACATGCTTATAGGCTACTCACATTGACACCGGTCACGTCGTCCCTCTGACGCCACACGTCGACCTACCTTCTCACGGTGCTC
The DNA here is from genome assembly GCA_030819815.1 of Strix occidentalis. NCBI lineage: Eukaryota > Metazoa > Chordata > Aves > Strigiformes > Strigidae > Strix > Strix occidentalis. The sequence goes on along the minus strand of JASWHU010000350.1, from coordinate 74,307 downwards.
CACTCACCGCCTCTGTTGCCCTTTGGCATGCAGGTCACCCCTCTGCATCTGAAGAAACAGCATCAAACAAGTCACCTGGATGCCGAGTGATGGCTTAACAATTCCAGAGGTCTCCTTTAGGTATGCCATCTAGATTGTCATTGCAGCCTGCCAGTAATCACAACCTGGTCATCCCCAGTGTCTCTTCATAACGCTATAGAGAAAACTCCTAGGCCTGCTGCACATACGGTGACTTGCTCTGAAACAGACTGCACGTCTTCGCCTACAAAATCTAGCCTTATCACCCTATTAACTATAGATTCTTATTGCTATTCTTTTGTTGGCTATCACTGCTGTGCCCCCAGGCAGAGCAGCTCCAACCCAGACATAAACAGGCACAGACCAACACTGCACACATACAAGACAAATGCTGTGACCGACACGTTAAAACAAGCTCTCTAAGAATGACCCCTCGGCCACACACAGTGCCAGATGAGAAGACCTAGGGGGCCAAGAGCCAGAATCCATGGCAGGCTGAGAAGAGACAAATGCTGTAGCCCGAGACAAAAACAGATGGGAGCAACTGGGATGAGTCATATGCAAGACAGCTTACTTCAAGACCTAAGAATACAAAGATGCAGGGAAGAACATCCAGAAAAGGTCTTTGCAATGATGGACCGCTTGAGGTCAAAGATGTTAATGCAGCCTGGAACGACGCTGCAAAAGCAGACCGACCTGAAACTTCCAAGACCTATCCATGCTTTACGCTTGTAACGCAATAAAAGAAGCACCCGATCGGCATTCTGCTGATGACAACGGCCATTTGAGACCCTACAGATGGTGCCTGAAGTGCACACTGTACTACTTCAGTGCAAAGAGCGACGAGGATGTCGTGACCCGAGGAAGCTCTACGACACATAAAACAGAAAACACAAACTACACAACAAGATAGCCATAGGCTAGAACTGCCCTGCCTGGCACATGGCAGTCTTGGGCAGAAAGTTAACCTGCTCCCCTTCCCTGCCCAAAAGGCACTGTTCCTGGACGGTCCTCTCCCCTACGCTAACTTGAAAACGCCTCCCTCCCATTCCCAACCTTGTCTCGCCCCAGAGCACTCTCCCAAACACCAGTCTCTCAACTTATCTGGGGGCTGGGGGTCTGAAGCCATCTTCAACAGCAACCGCATCCACTAATCCGGATACTCCTACGGACACCAGCTTCCTCTTCATCGGCTGCACAAAAAGAGCACCAGGAGTCAACATCGTGTTGGCTGACACGACCATCTCCCACAAAATGCTCCTCCTCAAAAACTTGGGACTTTCTGCTAACCTGCTCCATGCCAGTTTCACTGTTGGACACTACGAGCATCATCGCTTGTGGCACCTATCGTGAGAAAAAACAAAACATCATAGTTGAGCTTGTGTGAAAACATCTGGCCCTCCTCTCTACTATCCCAGCTCACCTCAAACACTCATCCTATTTCAAAAGCTGCCTAGATGGCACCTGAAAAACAATACGTAGCTCTGTGGGCAATTGGAAAAACACTATGAGCCATCCCATATCCTGAAAGACACTGTGCCTTATATCCATGCTACTTTCTTAAGAAATGCTAAAACTCTATATACACATACATACAAGATGCTTACTCTAAGCCTTGTTCCATCACCTCAGCATTAGTCCTATTTAGACAGATGATATCAACAGCTTACAAAGTGTCCAACAATACTAGAGAAAAAAACAAGGTCCCATCTTCATTAAAGCTAGAAAAATGTAATGCATCTAGAATTAAAACAACAACTGTAAATGTACACTATTAAACCATTTTACCTACCCCACCCAGTTGATACAAAAGTACTTACCTGAAAATAGACTGCTACAAACCAGTGCACTTCATATTATTTACACTGCTAAACCTGGACTGATCCTGAAAGTCTTACCTCAGCAACCTCTGTTTCTGTGATTATGAAAACACACCTGCCCAAAGAGCTTCAACAGCTCAAAATCTGCCATTGATTCAAGAAACACCAGAGCACTGACCTGAGAGACACCCAAGAGCAGAATGACCTCCCTGAAGAAAGGCTGTGGCTCATATATGCCAGGCCCCACCCACCACCCTGACCACAATCACCTGGGAAAGGGGACGGGTGAACCACCAGAAGGCATAAAAGCAGCCAGGGAAGCAGCAGCAAGTTCTCACCTGCCTTAAATTTACAGCCTGCAAAATACTCATGGAAGAAAGCAACCTTTATTGGAAACACTATCTGCTCTTCCTATACATCTATTGCATCAGTGACATCATCAGGTAGGAAATTAATCCTAGCTTTTCTGGGCTATAGATACAAAAAAAACCAAATATCTTACTAAGCTGCGTGGGGAAACAATCAGCTAAATGCAATAACAATATCGTTATCTGAAATTAGGTGTTTTAGTTTCCTATGAAAAAACCAAAATGCTACAGGGTTACCGTTCGTTTCTAGTGACACCACACATGCTACCTAACTTCTAATAGAACCATGTTCTAGATAGGAGTAAAGAACAAAGCAGAACTAGATCCTATAAGATATCCTTCTCAAAAATATCACCAGTTGCAATATAAATTATTTACTGTACATCACCAACAATTCACAGTGACCTTGACAGTCTCTCCAACTAACTCCCCTAAGAGTCCCAAAGGACAGAAAAGACCAAAAAAACCATGAAGTTGTATGACACATACCAGAAAACTTATGAACCAGCCTAACTAACACCTAAGTTGCTAGAACAAACATAAATTACAAAATATGACAAAAACCACCACAGTAGATTTATCAATAATATATGAAAGTGATCATCATCTCTGCAAAACTCAAGAAGACATCTAAGATGACAACACATGTCTTTCAGATACCAGATACCAAATAAAGACATACAATAAGATGGAAAACAAATAGACAGCTCTGGAGCACAAACACAGATTCAGAAAAGGTTCTGGCAGAACGAGAAGCATCACCATGAGGATTAGAAACACCAAAGAAGTCTCGAGGATGCAACAAATTCAAAGGAGAAAAGGGAATAGAACAAACCAGAGATGTTCTCAGGGGGCCAGCAACTGAATGGAGGAGCACGGAATGTATGGGAGAACAGAAACACCGACTGCGGTAACAGATGTAGATAGAGGAAAGTTTCCAAATGGAAAAAAAGGAGCTCAAAGAGCCCTCGTGAGAGCTTGGAAATGAGATCGGAGGAGTCCTGAGTGGGCCTGGGAGACCAAAGAAGCCTCAGATATAACAATGAGGAAGTGCAAAGGGAGTTCAACAAAGTGTAGATGTCATCAGGGGACCAGGGGATGAATGAAGGCATGCTGAACACTTTAAAGGAAAAGACAGCTCTGAAGAGCACAAGAAAAGAAAATTGAAAGGCAGCTAAAGTGCTACAAGAGTGTCATGGAGTACATGAAAGAACGTGGAAGACACTGTTATGAAGAGTAATTAGGAAGGGGCAAAGTAAGACAACAGGACGCGGAGACACGATAAGAGCATCTATGCAAACTACAGATGACTGAGACAGCAACCAAACAGAGGCAAGCTTGACGGCAAGGAGAATGATTAAGGAGCACTGCATAGCAAAGAAAAAAGAGGGGCTCTGACAGAACAATAGACATAGAAAAGGAGATGGAGTGTTAAAAGGTGCTGTGGAGATCAACCAAGGTCACAGCTGGCATTGTCACTGTGAGGAGAGGGGTGTTGAGGGGGGCCAATGGATAAAAGAAAGCTTAGAGATGACAAGGAGCAATTCAGGTGATCATCTGAGCGCAGTACTGATGGTCTCGGGTGGCCAGAAATTGAACGCTGGAATCCCAGATAGCATAGAGAAACAAAGGAGTGTTCTGTGGCTCAAAGATAGGCCCACCTAAAGCACTACAAGATGGAACTGGAAAACCAGAAAGGCCTTGGGAAGGCATCATGACTGGGACAAAAACTGTCCCAAGGCAGCCAGGGAGTCTGAAAAATATCGGAGACATGACAATTAAATCCCAAGTGGATCCAAACCAAGTAAAAGTGTCATCAGAGGGCCAGAAAATGAATAGACACACGGCTAGAGGGAAGACAGGACAGACTGACCAGGCTGGGTCACAGATATGGACTCAAGAGCACTCTGACGGAGCAAGAAGGGCGCAAGGCCCGCTACAAAGCTAAAAGTCTGCTAAGGGCAACCTCAAAGACATCAATACGCATCACGATGACATTAGAGGGCTCCCAACTGCGCCAAATACACCAAAGAAGGCTCAGGGAAACGAGGAGGAAGTCTGTAGGGGATTTCAGCAGACTACAGATGTCGTCAGGAGGCCGGGGACCAAATGGAGACACCCTAGACAGCAGGGAGGACGACGATAAGAGCGCTCCAAGACGTAAACCCACAGACAGGTTTCTGAGGAAGTGAGACAGGATCAGTGACTGCTACAGAGCTAAAATGGAGCTGTGGTACACAAAGAAGGTTGCGGGAGGCACGGTGACTGGGAGCAGAGGGGTCACAAAAGCCTCATAGGAATAAGAGACTTCAAAAGAGAGGCAAAATGCTACCAAAATTCTGTGGAGCACAAGGAAGGTCTCAAGCGGCATCCTAGATGGCATACACAAGAAAAACAAGGCTCCTTCCTGGGAGTGGAGATATGAGAAGCGGTGAAACTGCAACAAAAGGAGTCCAAAAGGGGCTTATGGTGCTAAAAGCATGCTGCAGTGAACATCCGAGACCTCAGGAGGCATCGTAACGTTAGCAGAGGGGTTGTGAGGAGCAGCATAGCCCAAAGAATAATTAAGGACACAATCAAGTAGTCCGGAAGGGATTTGAACAAATTATAGATATCCTCAAGGGACGCTGAACAGAGGTATTCTAGCTAGCATAGAGGACAACATATGTGTTCGGGAGATGAAAGATGGCATCAGAAAAGGTTCCCTGGGAGTGAAAAGTGAGCAAAGTACACTACAGAGCCAAAAGAGGGCTGCGGGGCATGAGGATGGCCTCAGAAGACATCATTGCAACAAGAGCAGAGTGGTGACAGTTAAATACAGACGGGACACAGCTCGGGGATGCAATGCAAAACTCAAGAAGGGGTCCCAGCAATGTACAGATCTCCTTGGGGGACAAACAACTGCATGCAGACACTAGAGAAGGCATTGGATATGGTAAGAGTGTTCTGGAGCACAGAGAAAGCCTACAATTGAGGGTTCTGTCTGAGTAGAAGGGATAGAAAGAGGGCTGCAGAGCTCAAATTGGGCTATGGGGCACAAGAATGGCCTCAGGAGGGGGTGTGAGGACAGAAAAAGGTCTCTAGAAGGTGGGATAAAATTGGACATAGAGACAAACAGAGGATTGCTGACACGATAAGGTACTTGGGACGGGATCTAAACAGGACACAGACGTCCTCAGTTCACCAGGGAGTAAATGGAGGTACCAGACATTGCAGAGGGAAAGGTAAGACTGCTCAGAGCACATTGAAAGCCGGGGCAAGAGTTGTCTCAGAACAACAAAGATACAAAGCCTGCTGCAGAGGTAAAGGATGGCCAGGGAACACAAGGATGTTCACAAGAAGCATCGTGACAAAAATAGAGAGGTGCTGCAGATGCCAGAGACCAAGATGGCACCTCAAAGACACAAAGATACTCAGGACAGGATGGGAACAGAATATAGATGTTGAGAGGGAGATGCTGACCCACAAGAGGTGACCTAGATGGACGAGAGGGAGAAGGACAGAGAAACAAAGACAGACATCCAGACAGCAGGACATAGATTGAACAAGAAAATAGGGACAACAATCAGGACATACAGAGAGAAAGAAAGGGAACAGGACAGAAGAACAGAATAAGAGAGAGGGCTGCAGATCAAGACAAAGAGATGAAGAATGCAACTAAATAGCGATGCAGGACAATGAAAGAGGGACATAGAGCCCTATGGAGAACATAAAAAAACAAGTGGGGGACACAGAAACAAAAAATAGGACAGAGAAAAAGACCAGGAAAGGGAGCTGGACTAAAGGGGTGGAGGACAGGATCATAAGGACAGACAAACAGAGATGGAAACAGAGGGATGAGGACCAGGTCAGTGGGACAAAAAGACAGGGGGACAGGGAGCAGGACAATGACGTGGAGCAAAGAAAAAAAAACAGATGGTAACAGGCAAAGTGCAATAAAGAGCTGAATGAAAATTAAGATATGTGAGGTGCAGCAGTTTTGACATCTCTCTAGACACAGTTTCTGTCGCAGAGGTGCAAAAGCTATGGATTTCTGCCACAGTTTCTGGCAGGGAGGTTCGAGAGCTACTGACATCCATCCAGAAACAGTTTCCGGAGGGGAGGTGCCACAGTTATTGATGTCCCTCCAGAAACAATTTCTGAACTGGAGGTGAAACAAGTGTTCACATCCATGTGGAAACATTTTCCGGCAGGGAGGAACCACACCAATAGACATCCATAGTGACTGAGGTTCGAGATCTTTCCTTGCCTTCTCATCTTTCTGTTTTGCAGGGACTGAGCTGCACAGTTCCTGTGTCCCTGCTTGCATGCATCTGTGACGGTGTTAGTGGGGAGATCCCCCAGGTTGCAAGGTAATGAGAATAAATCAACCCTTTGAAACAGAAAGATAAAAATAGAGTGAGAAACAGAAGGAAAAAAGAAACACAGAGCAAAATAACATGAAGGCGAAGCACTGAGGAGCAGAAAAATGACAGCGAAAGGGACAGTGAGATGGAGAAATCACTATACAAACGATGAGGACTCCTGCTGGGGCACAGCAGAAGAAAAACAGGGTCAGTGAGCAAGACAGAGGGAAACAGAGACAAAATGATGAGTGGGGAGCAAAAAGAACAGAGAGAGAAATCAAATGAGAAAGGTGGAAGGAGAGAAACAGATGGAGAACAAGCCAGAAGGCTTGATAGAGTAAGAGAGAGACAGACAGATCAGAGTATAGAGAGGGAGAACAAGAAAACTGAGGTACGCTGCAGGATGACAGAAAAAGGGGCAGGGAGCAGGACAGAGATGAATAATGGGACAAGGAGCTTGACAGGCGGATATAGTGAGAGTCCACAGGACAGGCCATGATATAGAGATACACATTTAAGTTGTTAGAGAGACGATAGGGGAACTAAGACAAAGTGGACAGGGAGTTAGGCAGAGATGGAAAAAGAAACATTACAGAGAGAAATGGATAGAGTGACTGCACACTCAGACACAGAAAAACAAAAGACAGTGCAAGATAGGAAACTAGAGAATCAAGAAGTGATAGAAAGGACAGAGATCTAGAAGACAGGTAATGAACAGGGAGCCAGAGAGCAAGACATGACTGCAGAAGGGAGAAAGACAGGGAGTAGGATGCTGGCCTGGAACCAACAAGAACAACAGAGAGAACAGCACAGACGTGGAGCACGGGAAAAGACAGGAACAGAGAACAAGACACAGATGAAGCTGTCAATCGTCAAGACAGGTAGCAGCACAAAGAGTCCAAGACACAGCAAAGTGAACAGTGTGGAGGACGGGGACAGGGAGATAGAGGAGCAGGGGGGGCATGAGCGAGATTACAGGATAGAGGGAGGAAGAGAAGAAGGGAGGGAAATAGGAAGGCAGGGGTACAGAGCGGCACAGAGATGAAAAGAACACCAGAGAACAGGCCAGAGAAGTTGTGGGCAAAAAGAGACCGATGCCAATCAGAACCAAGAACTGGAAAAGGAAAAAAACAGCGCTAGCCTGCAGGACAGAGACAGAATATGAAAAAAAGGAACAAGAGGGAGCAGGACCAAGGCATCTTGAGAAAATGAAAAAGGGAGAGCTAGAAGAACACACAACAAGAGGGAGTGGCAGCAGGAGAGAAGGAGAGCAGAGGTAAAGGGAAGCAAAAACACCACAACATTGAGGCACAGAGAGGGGACCAGGGAAAGAGCCCAAAACGCACAAGATAGGCAACAGGGCCCCGAGGGTCCAGGACTCACCACAGCCGACGCCCTCAGCACTGGCGGGAAAATTTGCAACTTCAGACCCATCTTTCTCCTTCTCCCTTCCTCTTCTGTACCTCCAGTCACTTGGCTGTCCTCCCCCTCAAAGAATACCTGGGTGTCTCTCATCTCTTACAACACCACTTTTCCAACAGACGCAGCCTCGCTCCCTCACGCACTACACGACCATACCGCGCTTGCGGTGACGCACGCAGACCCTGGGTGCACGCTGGCATGCTGGCCTGCTGCGGACTGTGAAGAGGGCTCCTTCCTCACCCAGAGAGGCAGGCTCTCTCTTCCTGCACTGGGAGGCGGGTGCTGCCCACATAGCCTTGATTTTCTCCTTCTTTCCCTTTCTCTGGCCTCTCCAGCTTCAGCCGCGGCAGCTCCTGGCCACGGTCCACAGCCGGGAAGGGCTCTGCCTGTCCCCTTTTGCCCCCGTGCCGTGAGAAGCACAAGGCCAGGCAGAGACACCCCACACAAGCCTGAGGTGGGTGCAGTGAACAGCATCCCCAGGACAGGAACAGACCAGCGCGGCCTCAGCACGGTCTCTGGAAGAGGGAAAGAAGCAGCACTGACCATGACTACCGTAGATCGCCCCCGGCCGGAGCCTCACCTTCCAAAGGGGCTGCGGCAGACGCACCGAGGGCCAGCCTGCTGCCCTCACCACAGGGCTTGGCGGTGGCCTGGGGCTACGGGACAGGCTTCAGGGCAGGTGCTGGAGCGCGAGGCAGCTGCACCGGGTGAGCGGAGCCAGAGCCGTCTCAGGGAGACCTCTGGCGCGTTGCGGAGGCACCCGGCAACTGCCCCTCTTCCCCTCTACCAGCTCTCGGGGAACTGCCCGCGGCTACCTAGGCCCGCCTCACCTCCAGCGGAACGGGACCCGGCCACAGCGGCAGAGAGAAGCTTCCCGTCCCGCCCTCGTCAGGCGGCCGGCGGGCAGCAGACACCCCCGCCCCACCCCTCCCCTCGGCACTCACCCGCCGCCAGCAATCTCGCCCCTCCAGCCGCCATATTGCAGCGGCAGCACCGGGGCGCCACTCCGCATGCGCACTGCCGGGCCACGGGCACACCGGCCCTCGGGGAGCCGCGATCAGCGCGCGGAAAACCGCACGAACCCGCCACAAAACCGCCCCTCGCGCTGCGCCGCGGGGCCGCGCCGGTAGAGAGCACTCTGCCGTTCCGCGCGCACCCGGCAGCGACGCAGCTGCCGGGCAGCCGAGTGCGCGAAAACTACAGCTCCCGCCGTGCCCCGAGGAGACAACATGGCCGGCGGGAAGCCCCGCTCACGTGACTACAGCGCACACACCCCCCCCCCCCCCCCCCCCCCCCCCCCCCCCGCCACAGGCGGCCGTCCCGCCTTTCTGACCCTGCGGGGACACCGTCCTTCCCACCCCCACCCCCCGTCCCCCACGCACCCAAAAGCCCGGCCGAGCGCGGCCCCGCGCGGCTCCGGAAACCTCCGCTGCCGCCCGGCCCCGACCCGGAGCGGCTTCTGCCGCCGGTCCCGCCGCACCGCGCGGCCCCCCTGTCGCGGCTTTCCCCGGCAACCGCCAGGCGAACGACCGCGTGGCACCACTCACCTTCTCTCTGCTGCTCCCTCAGCTCGCACCGGCTCCTCCTCCAACACTACCCCGGACAGCGAGGGGCCGCTACCCGCAGCCTCACTGCCCGCCCCGGGGCTCCTCCAGCCATGCCCACGCTCCCCACCCCCCCCCCCCCGCAGTAACTATAGCGACCAGCACCGGGACTAAGGCCAGGCAGCATATCCTCACTGCACTCTCTGGAAGAGGGCAAGAGGCAGAAGCACTGACCGTTATTGCCGTAGATCGGCACCGTCGCTGCCGTTCCGCCCTTTCCGCCCCGAGCACCCGCCGACAGCGCGCACGGGGGGGGGCGGCACTTCCCGAGCATGACCATCGGCACTGCAACCCCGAAGACGGTCCGGGCGAGAATAGTGACCCCCGGCAAGCTGCAACCCCAAATAGGGTCCAGACGGGAACACTGACCCGGGGCAGTTGCAACCCCGAATACGGACCGAGCGGGAACAGTGACCCGCGACAATGTGCAACCCCAAATAGTGTCCGGACGGAAACAGTGACCCGGCGCACGTGCAACCCCGAAAAGGGTACGGGCGAAAACAGTGACCCGCGCAAAGGTGCAACGCGGAATACGGACTGTTTAACGGAAGTACACATTTTCAGGGGGACTATTTAATGGGGAGGTATTTTCGGCGGGCATACTTGCTGAGGGACTATTTGCTAGGGGGACTATTTACAGGCACACTATTTCAGGGCAGACTAGTTCGAGGCGGGAGTACTTTAGCCGTGGGACTATATTGGCAGAGGACTATTTCGCAGTGTGAATTTTTATGACAGGGACTATTTCAGGCACACTATTCTGGAGACATTATTTCAGGGGGGAGTATTTCAGGAAGAACTACTTCAACGGGAGGGAGCATTACAGTAGGAAGTATTTCAGAAGGCACTTTCAAGGACAGTATTTCTGGAGCACCCGGAAATGTGTTGGGAAGCCACACAGAAGGAGAGGCCAGAAGACGAATATATGCCAGAAAAAAGTAGATGGAAAAATGGGGTGCAGCTCCTGATAGGCACTGGAAAGGGCTGGAAAACCAAAAACGAGTATAAAGCGGAAATGGGGTAGGAGGCCGGAGAGCAGTACAGGCCAGAAAAAAGTGGAGGCCAAAACGGGCTGGTAGGCTAAAACGGGGTGGGACGCCGGTGGGAAGTAGAGACCAGAAAAAAGTGGAAGCCAAAAAGACGTGGGAGGCCAAAATGGGGTGGGAGGCTGAAACGGGGTGGGAGGACGGAAAGAAGTACAAACAAGAAAAAAGTCGAAACAGAAATGGGGTGGGAGGCTGAAACAGGGTGGGAGGCCAGAGGGAAGTAGAGGCCAGATAAAATGGAGGCCAAAAAGGGGTGGGAGGCTGAAACGGGGTGGGAGGCCGGAGGGAAGTAGAGGCCAGAAAAAAGTGGGGGCCGAAATGCGGTGGGAGGCCATAACAGGGTGGGAGGCTGGAGGGAAGTAGAGGCCAGAAAAAAGTGCAGACTGAAATGGAGAGTGAGGCTGAAACGGGGTGGGAGGCCGCAGGGAAGTAGAGGCCAGAAAAAAGTGGAGGCCAAAATGGGGTGGGAGGCTGGAGGGAAGTAGAGGCCAGAAAAAAGTGGAGGCTGCAACGGGGTGGGAGGCCAGAGGGAAGTAGAACCCAGATAAAAGTGGAGGCCGAAAAGAGGTGGGAGGTCGAAACAGGGAGGGAGGCTGGGGGGAAGTAGAGGCCAGATAAAAGTGGAGGCCAGAAGGTGTGGGAGGCCATAACAGGGTGGGAGGCCGGAGGGAAGTAGAGGCCAGAAAAAAATTGGAGGCCAAATGGGGTGGGAGGCTGAAACAGTGTGGGAGGCCAGAGGGAAGTAGACGCCAGAAAAAAGTGGAAGCCGAAATGGGGTGGGAGGCTGAAATGGGGTGGGAGACCGGAGGGAAGTAGAGGCCGGAAACAAGTGGAGGATAAAAAGGGGTGGGAGGCCGTAAAGGGGTGGGAGGCCGGAGGGAAGTAGAGGCCAGAAAAAAGTGGATGACGAAATGGGGTGGGAGGCTGAAACGGGGTGGGAGGCTGGAGGGAATTAGAGGTCAGATAAAATTGGAGGCTAAAAAGGTGTGGGAGGCTGAAACGGGGTGGGAGGCCGGAGCGAAGTAGAAGTCAGAAAAAAGTGGAAGCCGAAACAGGGTGGGACTCTGAAAAGGGGTGGGAGGCCGGAGGGAAGTAGATACCGGAGAAAAAAGGGGAGGCGAAATGGGGTGGGAGGCTGAAATGGGGTGGGAGGCCCGAGGGAAGTAGAGACCAGAAAAAAGTGGAGGCCAAAATGGGGTGGGAGGATCACAAGCGGTGGGAGGCCAGATGGAAGTAGAGGCTAGAAAAAAGTGGGGGCCGAAATGGGGTGAAAGGCTGAAACAGGGTGGGAGACTGGGAGGAAGTAGAGGCCAGAAAACAGTGGAGGCCAAAACGGGGTGGGAGGCTGAAATGGAGTGGGAGGCCGGAGGGAAGTAGAGGCCAGAAAAAAGTGGAGGCCAAAACGGGGTGGGAGGCTGAAATGGGGTGGGAGGCCGGAGGGAAGTAGAGGCTAGAAAAAAGTGGAGGCCAAAACGGGGTGCGAGGCTGGTGGGAAGTAGAGGCCAGATAAAAGTGGAGACCAAAAAGGGGTGGGAGACCATAATGGGGTGGGAGGCTGGAGGGAAGTAGAGGCCAGAAAAAAGTGGACGTGAAATGGGGTGGGAGGTCAGAGAGAAGTAGAGACCAGAAAAAAGTGGAGGCCAAAATGTGGTGGGAGGCTGAAATGGGGTGGGAGTCCGGAGGGAAGTAGAGGCCGGAAACAAGTGGAGGCCAAAAAGGGGTGGGAAGCTGAAATGGGGGTGGGAGGACAGAGGGAAGTAGAGGCCAGAAAAAAGTGGAGGCCAAAAAGGGGTGGGAGGCTGACACAGGATGGGAGGCTGGAGGGAAATAGAGACCAGAAAAAAGTCAAAACAGAAATGGGGTGGGAGGCTGAAACGGGGTAGCAGACCACCGGGAAGTAGAGGCCAGAAAAAAGTGGAGGCTGAAGTGGGGTGGGAGGCTGAAACAGGGTGGGAGGCCGGAGAGAAGTAGAGGCCAGAAAAAAGTGGAGGCCAAAATGGGGTGGAAGGGCGAAACAGGGTGGGAGACTGGAGGGAAATAGAGGCCAGAAAAAAGTGGAGGCAGAAATGGCGTGGGAGGCTGAAACGGGGTGGGAGGGCGGAGGGAAGTAGAGACCAGAAAAAAGTGGAGGCCGAAATGCGCTGGGAGGCTGAAACGGGGTGGGAGGCTGGAGGGAAGTAGAGGCCAGATAAAAATGGAGGCCGAAACGGGGTGGGAGGCTGAAACAGGGTGGGAGCCTGGAGGGTAGTAGAGGCCCAAAAAAAGTGGAGGCCGAAATGGGGTGGGAGGCTGAAACGGGGTGGGAGGACGGAGGGAAGTAGAGGCCAGAAAAATGTGGAGGATGAAAAGGTGTGGGAGGCTGAAATGGGGTGGGAGGCTGGAGGGAAGTAGATGCCAGAAAAAAGTGGAGGCAAAATGGGGTGAAAGGCTGAAATGGAGTGGGAGACCAGAGGGAAGTAGAGGCCGGAAACAAGTGGAGGCCGAAATGGGTTGGGAGATCAGAGGGAAGTAGAGGCCAGAAAAAAGTGGAGGCCGAAATGGGGTGGGAGGCCGAAGCGGGGTGGGAGGCCGGAGGGAAGTAGAGACCAGAAAAAAGTGGAGGACAAAATGGGGTGGGAGGCCGAAACGGGGTGGGAGGCTGGAAGGAAGTATAGGCCAGAAAAAAATGGAGGCCAAAATGGGGTGGGAGTCTGAAACGCGGTGGGAGGCCGGAGGGAAGTAGAAACCGGAGACAAAAGTGGAGGCCAAAATGGATTGGGAGGATGAAACGGGGTGGGAGTCCGGAGGGAAGTAGAGTCCAGCAAAAAATTGGAGGCCAAAATGGGGTGGGAGGCTGAAACAGGGTGGGAGGCCGGAGGGAAGTAGAGGCCAGATAAAATGGAGGCCAAAAAGGGGTGGGAGGCCATAACAGGGTGGGAGGCCAGAGGGAAGTAGAGGCCAGATAAAAGTGGAGACTAAAATGGGGTGGGAGGCTGAAACGGGGTGGGAGGCTGGAGGGAAGTAGAGGCCAGAAAAAAGTGGAGGCCAAAATGGGGTGAGAGGATCACAAACGGTGGGAGGCCATATGGAATTCGAGGCTAGAAAAAAGTGGGGGCCGAAGTGGGGTGAAAGGCTGAAACGGGGTGGGAGGCTGGGAGGAAGTAGAGGTCGGAGAAAAAAATGGAGGCTGAAAGATGTGGGAGGCCAAAATAGGGTGGGAGGCTGAAATGGGGTGGGAGGCTGGAGGGAAGTAGAGGCCAGAAAAATGTGTAGGCCAAAAAGGGGTGGGAGGCCGGAGAGAAGTAAAAGCCAGATAAAAGTTGAGGCTGAAAAGAGGGGGGAGGTCGAAATAGGGTGGGAGTCTGGTGGGAAGTAGAGGCCAGATAAAAGTGGAGGCCAAAAAGGGGTGGGAGGCCATAACGGGGTGGTAGGCTGGAGGGAAGTAGAGGCCAGAAAAAAGTGGAGGCTGAAATGGGGTGGGAGGCTGAATCGGGGTGGGAGGCTTGCGGGAAGTAGAGGCCAGAAAAAAGTGGAAGCCGAAATGGGGTGGGAGGCTGAAATGGGGTGGGAGGCCCGAGGGAAGTAGAGACCAGAATAGAGGTCAAATTGGGGTGGGAGGCCGAAGCAGGGTGGGAGTCTGGTGGGAAGTAGAGGCCAGATAAAAGTGGAGGCCAAAAAGGGGTGGGAGGCTGAAACGGGGTGGGAGTCCGGAGGGAAGTAGAGGTCGGAAAGAAGTGGAGTCCAAAAAGTGGTGGGAGGCTGAAACGGGTTGGGAGGCTGGAGGGAAATAGAGGCCAGATAAAAGTGGAGGCCAAAAAGGGGTGGGAGTCTGAAAAGGGGTGGGATTCCGGAGGGAAGTAGATACCAGAGAAAAAAGGGGAGGCGAAATGGGGTGGGAGGCTGAAATGGTGTGGGAGGCCGGAGGGAAGTAGAGACCAGAAAAAAGTGGAGGCCGAAATGGGGTGGGAGGCTGGAGGGAAGTAGAGGCCAGAAAAATGTGGAGGACGAAATGGGGTGTGAGGCTGAAACGGGGTGGGAGGCTGGAGGGAAGTATAGGCCAGAAAAAAGTGGAGGCCAAAAAGAGGTGCGAGGCCATAACGGGGTGGGAGGCCAGAGGGAAGTAGAGCTCAGAAAAAAGTGGAGACCAAAAAGGGGTGGGAGGCTGGAGGGAAGTAGATGCCAGAAAAAAGTGAAGGCCGAAATGCGGTGTGAGGCTGAAACGGGGTGGGAGGCCAGAGGGAAGTAGATACCAGCTAAAAGTGGAGGCCGAAATGGGGTGGGAGGCTGAAATGGGGTGGGAGGCCGGAGGGAAGTAGAGACCGGAGACAAGTGGAGGCTGAAATAGGGTGGGAGTCTGAAACGGGGTTGGAGGCTGGAGGGAAGTAGAGGCCGGAAAAAAGTGGAGGCCAAAAAGAGGTGGGAGACCATAACGGGGTGGTAGGCTGGAGGGAAGTAGAGGCCAGAAAAAAGTGGAGGCTGAAATGGGGTGGGAGGCTGAATCGGGGTGGGAGGCTTGCGGGAAGTAGAGGCCAGAAAAAAGTGGAAGCCGAAATGGGGTGGGAGGCTGAAATGGGGTGGGAGGCCCGAGGGAAGTAGAGACCAGAATAGAGGTCAAATTGGGGTGGGAGGCCGAAGCAGGGTGGGAGTCTGGTGGGAAGTAGAGGCCAGATAAAAGTGGAGGCCAAAAAGGGGTGGGAGTCCGAAACGGGGTGGGAGGCTGGAGGGAAGTAGAGGCTAGAAAAAAGTGGAGGACGAAATGGGTTGGGAGGCTGAAACGGAGTGGGAGGCTGGAGGGAAGTAGAGGCCAGAAAAAAGTGGAGGCCGAAATGGGGTGGGAGGCTGAAATGGGGTGGGAGACCGGAGGGAAGTAGAGGTCGGAAAGAAGTGGAGTCCAAAAAGTGGTGGGAGGCTGAAACGGGGTGGGAGGCTGGAGGGAAATAGAGGCCAGATAAAAGTGGAGGCCAAAAAGGGGTGGGAGTCTGAAAAGGGGTGGGATTCCGGAGGGAAGTAGATACCAGAGAAAAAAGGGGAGGCGAAATGGGGTGGGAGGCTGAAATGGTGTGGGAGGCCGGAGGGAAGTAGAGACCAGAAAAAAGTGGAGGCCGAAATGGGGTGGGAGGCTGGAGGGAAGTAGAGGCCAGAAAAATGTGGAGGACGAAATGGGGTGTGAGGCTGAAACGGGGTGGGAGGCTGGAGGGAAGTGTAGGCCAGAAAAAAGTGGAGGCCAAAAAGAGGTGCGAGGCCATAACAGGGTGGGAGGCCAGAGGGAAGTAGAGCTCAGAAAAAAGTGGAGACCAAAAAGGGGTGGGAGGCTGGAGGGAAGTAGATGCCAGAAAAAAGTGAAGGCCGAAATGCGGTGTGAGGCTGAAACGGGGTGGGAGGCCAGAGGGAAGTAGATACCAGCTAAAAGTGGAGGCCGAAATGGGGTGGGAGGCTGAAATGGGGTGGGAGGCCGGAGGGAAGTAGAGGCCAGAAAAATGTGGAGGACAAAAAGAGGTTCGAGGCCATAACGGGGTGGGAGGCCAGAGGGAAGTAGAGCTCAGAAAAAAGTGGAGACCAAAAAGGGGTGGGAGGCTGGAGGGAAGTAGATGCCAGAAAAAAGTGAAGGCCGAAATGCGGTGTGAGGCTGAAACGGGGTGGGAGGCCAGAGGGAAGTAGATGCCAGCTAAAAGTGGAGGCCGAAATGGGGTGGGAGGCTGAAATGGGGTGGGAGGCCGGAGGGAAGTAGAGACCGGAGACAAGTGGAGGCTGAAATAGGGTGGGAGTCTGAAACGGGGTTGGAGGCTGGAGGGAAGTAGAGGCCGGAAAAAAGTGGAGGCCAAAAAGAGGTGGGAGACCATAACGGGGTGGGAGGCCGGAGGGAAGTAGAGCTCAGAAAAAAGTGGAGGCCAAAATGGGGTGGGAGGCTGGAGGGAAGTAGAGGCCAGAAAAAAGTTGAGGACGAAATGGGGTGGGAGGCTGGAGGGAAGTAGAGGCCAGATAAAATTGGAGGCTGAAAAGGTGTGGGAGGCTGAAACGGGGTGGAAGGCCGGAGCGATGTCGAAGCCAGAAAAAAGTGGAAGCCGAAACGGGGTGGGACTCTGAAAAGGGGTGGGAGGCCGGAGGGAAGTAGATACCGGAAAAAAAGGGGAGGCGAAATGGGGTGGGAGGCTGAAATGGGGTGGGAGGCCCGAGGGAAGTAGAGACCAGAAAAAAGTGGAGGCCAAAAGGGGGTGGGAGGCTGAAATGGGGTGGGAGACTAGAGGGAATTAGAGGCCGGAAACAAGTGGAGGCCAAAAAGGGGTGGGAGGCTGAAATGGGGTGGGAGGCTGGGAGGAAGAATAGGCCGGAGAAAAAAATGGAGGCTGAAAGATGTGGGAGGCCAAAACAGGGTGGGAGGCTGAAATCGGGTGGGAGGCTGTAGGGAAGTAGAGGCCAGAAAAAAGTGGAGGCTGAAAAGAGGTGGGAGGTCGAAACAGGGTGGGAGTCTGGTGGGAAGTACAGGCCAGATAAAAGTGGAGGCCAAAAAGGGGTGGGAGGCCATAACGGGGTGGGAGGCTTGAGGGAAGTAGAGGCCAGAAAAAAGTGGAGGCCGAAATGGGGTGGGAGGCCGTAACGGGGTGGGAGGCCGGAGGGAAGTAGACCTCAGAAAAAAGTGGAGGCCAAAATGGGGTGGGAGGATCACAAGCGGTGGGAGGCCAGATGGAAATAGAGGCTAAAAAAAAGTGGGGGCCGACATGGTCTGAAAGGTGGAAACGGAGTGGGAGACTGGGAGGAAGTAGAGGCCAGAGAAAAAAATGGAGGCTGAAAGATGTGGGAGGCTAAAACGGGGTGGGAGGCTGGAGGGAAGTAGAGGCCAGAAAAAAGTGGAGGCTAAAATGGGGTGGGAGGCTGAAACAGGGTGGGAGGTCGGAGGGAAGCAGAGGCCAGAAAATAGTGGAGGCCAAAATGGGGTGGGAGGCTGAAATGGGGTGGGAGGCTGGAGGGAAGTAGAGGCCAGATAAAAGTGGAGGCCAAAACGGTGTGGGAGGCCATAATGGGGTGGGAGGCTGGAGGGAAGTAGAGGCCAGAAAAAAATGGGGGCCGAAATGGGGTGGGAGGCTGAAACGGGGTGGGAGGCTGAAACGGGGTGGGAGGCTGGGAGGAAGTAGAGGCCGGAGAAAAAAATGGAGGCTGAACGATGTGGGAGGCTGAAACGGGGTGGGAGGCCGGAGGGAAGTAGAGGCCAGAAAAAAGTGGAGGCTGAAATGGGGTGGGAGGCTGAAACAGGGTGGGAGGTCAGAAGGAAGTAGAGGCCAGAAAAAAGTGGAGGCCAAAACGGGGTGGGAGGCCGGAGGGAAGTAAAAGCCAGATAAAAGTGGAGGCTGAAAAGAGGTGGGAGGTTGAAACAGGGTGGGAGCCTGGAGGGTAGTAGAGGCCAGAAAAAAGTGGAGGCCGAAATGGGGTGGGAGGCTGAAACGGGGTGGGAGGCTGGAGGGAAGTAGAGGCCAGAAAAAAGTGGAGGCCGAAATGGGGTGGGAGGCTGAAATGGGGTGGGAGGCCGGAGGGAAGTAGAGACCAGAATAGAGGTCAAATTGGGGTGGGAGGCTGAAGCGGGGTTGGAGTCTGGTGGGAAGTAGAGGCCAGATAAAAGTGGAGGCCAAAAAGGGGTGGGAGGCTGAAACGGGGTGGGAGTCCGGAGGGAAGTAGAGTCCAGCAAAAAATTGGAGGCCAAAATGGGGTGGGAGGCTGAAACAGGGTGGGAGGCCGGAGGGAAGTAGAGGCCAGATAAAATGGAGGCCAAAAAGGGGTGGGAGGCCATAACAGGGTGGGAGGTCAGAGGGAAGTAGAGGCCAGATAAAAGTGGAGACTAAAATGGGGTGGGAGGCTGAAATGGGGTGGGAGGCCGGAGAGAAGTAAGGCCAGAAAAAAGTGGAGGCCAAAACGGGGTGGGAGGCTGAAACGGGGTGGGAGGCTGGAGGGAAGTAGAGGCCAGAAAAAAGTGGAGGCCAAAATGGGGTGAGAGGATCACAAACGGTGGGAGGCCATATGGAATTCGAGGCTAGAAAAAAGTGGGGGCCGAAGTGGGGTGAAAGGCTGAAACGGGGTGGGAGGCTGAAACGGGGTGGGAGGCTGGGAGGAAGTAGAGGCCGGAGAAAAAAATGGAGGCTGAACGATGTGGGAGGCTGAAACGGGGTGGGAGGCCGGATTGAAGTAGAGGCCAGAAAAAAGTGGAGGCTGAAATGGGGTGGGAGGCCGAAACAGGGTGGGAGGTCAGAGGGAAGTAGAGGCCAGAAAAAAGTGGAGGCCAAAACGGGGTGGGAGGCCGGAGGGAAGTAAAAGCCAGATAAAAGTGGAGGCTGAAAAGAGGTGGGAGGTTGAAACAGGGTAGGAGCCTGGAGGGTAGTAGAGGCCAGAAAAAAGTGGAGGCCGAAATGGGGTGGGAGGCTGAAACGAGGTGGGAGGCTGGAGGGAAGTAGAGGCCAGAAAAAAGTGGAGGCTGAAATGGGGTGGGAGGCTGAAATGGGGTGGTAGGCCGCCGGGATGTAGAGGCCAGAAAAAAGTGGAGGCCGAAATGGGGTGGGAGGCTGAAACGGGGTGGGAGGCCGGAGGGAAGTAGAGGCCAGAAAAATGTGGAGGATGAAAAGGTGTGGGAGGCTGAAATGGGGTGGGAGGCTGGAGGGAAGTAGAGGCCAGATAAAAATGGAGGCCGAAACGGGGTCGGAAGTCGGAGGAGATAGAGGCCAGAAAAAAGTGGAGGCTGAAATGGGGTGGGAGGCTGAAACAGGGTGGGAGCCTGGTGGGTAGTAGAGGCCAGAAAAAGTGGAGGCCAAAACGGGGTGGGAGGCTGAAACGGGGTGGGAGGCCGGAGGGAGGTAGAGGCCAGAAAAACGTGGAGGACGAAATGGGGTGGAAGGCCGAAACAGGGTGGGAGGCTGGAAGGAAGTATAGGCCAGAAAAAAGTGGAGGCCGAAATGGGGTGGGAGGCTGAAACGGGGTGGGAGGCTGGGAGGAAGAAGAGGCCGGAGAAAAAGATGGAGGCTGAAAGATGTGGGAGGCCAAAACAGGGTGGGAGGCTGAAATCGGGTGGGAGGCTGTAGGGAAGTAGAGGCCAGAAAACAGTGGAGGCTGAAAAGAGGTGGGAGGTCGAAACAGGGTGGGAGTCTGGTGGGAAGTACAGGCCAGATAAAAGTGGAGGCCAAAAAGGGGTGGGAGGCCATAACGGGGTGGTAGGCTGGAGGGAAGTAGAGGCCAGAAAAAAGTGGAGGCTGAAATGGGGTGGGAGGCTGAATCGGGGTGGGAGGCTTGAGGGAAGAAGAGGCCAGAAAAAAGTGGAGGCCGAAATGGGGTGGGAGGCCGTAACGGGGTGGGAGGCCGGAGGGAAGTAGAGCTCAGAAAAAAGTGGAGGCCAAAATGGCGTGGGAGGCTGAAGGCAAGTAGAGGCCAGAAAAAAGTGGAGGCCGAAATGGGGTGGGAGCCTGAAACAGGGTGGGAGGCCGGAGGGAAGTAGAGGCCAGAATAGAGGTCAAATTGGGGTGGGAGACTGAAGCGGGGTGGGAGTCTGGTGGGAAGTAGAGGCCAGATAAAAGTGGAGGCCAAAAAGGGGTGGGAGGCTGAAACGGGGTGGGAGTCCGGAGGGAAGTAGAGTCCAGCAAAAAATTGGAGGCCAAAATGGGGTGGGAGGCTGAAACAGGGTGGGAGGCCGGAGGGAAGTAGAGGCCAGATAAAATGGAGGCCAAAAAGGGGTGGGAGGCCATAACAGGGTGGGAGGCCAGAGGGAAGTAGAGGCCAGATAAAAGTGGAGACTAAAATGGGGTGGGAGGCTGAAATGGGGTGGGAGGCCGGAGAGAAGTAAGGCCAGAAAAAAGTGGAGGCCAAAACGGGGTGGGAGGCTGAAACGGGGTGGGAGGCTGGAGGGAAGTAGAGGCCAGAAAAAAGTGGAGGCCAAAATGGGGTGAGAGGATCACAAACGGTGGGAGGCCATATGGAATTAGAGGCTAGAAAAAAGTGGGGGCCGAAGTGGGGTGAAAGGCTGAAACGGGGTGGGAGGCTGGGAGGAAGTAGAGGTCGGAGAAAAAAATGGAGGCTGAAAGATGTGGGAGGCCAAAATAGGGTGGGAGGCTGAAATGGGGTGGGAGGCTGGAGGGAAGTAGAGGCCAGAAAAATGTGTAGGCCAAAAAGGGGTGGGAGGCCGGAGAGAAGTAAAAGCCAGATAAAAGTTGAGGCTGAAAAGAGGGGGGAGGTCGAAATAGGGTGGGAGTCTGGTGGGAAGTAGAGGCCAGATAAAAGTGGAGGCCAAAAAGGGGTGGGAGGCCATAACGGGGTGGTAGGCTGGAGGGAAGTAGAGGCCAGAAAAAAGTGGAGGCTGAAATGGGGTGGGAGGCTGAATCGGGGTGGGAGGCTTGCGGGAAGTAGAGGCCAGAAAAAAGTGGAAGCCGAAATGGGGTGGGAGGCTGAAATGGGGTGGGAGGCCCGAGGGAAGTAGAGACCAGAATAGAGGTCAAATTGGGGTGGGAGGCCGAAGCAGGGTGGGAGTCTGGTGGGAAGTAGAGGCCAGATAAAAGTGGAGGCCAAAAAGGGGTGGGAGGCTGAAACGGGGTGGGAGTCCGGAGGGAAGTAGAGGTCGGAAAGAAGTGGAGTCCAAAAAGTGGTGGGAGGCTGAAACGGGTTGGGAGGCTGGAGGGAAATAGAGGCCAGATAAAAGTGGAGGCCAAAAAGGGGTGGGAGTCTGAAAAGGGGTGGGATTCCGGAGGGAAGTAGATACCAGAGAAAAAAGGGGAGGCGAAATGGGGTGGGAGGCTGAAATGGTGTGGGAGGCCGGAGGGAAGTAGAGACCAGAAAAAAGTGGAGGCCGAAATGGGGTGGGAGGCTGGAGGGAAGTAGAGGCCAGAAAAATGTGGAGGACGAAATGGGGTGTGAGGCTGAAACGGGGTGGGAGGCTGGAGGGAAGTATAGGCCAGAAAAAAGTGGAGGCCAAAAAGAGGTGCGAGGCCATAACGGGGTGGGAGGCCAGAGGGAAGTAGAGCTCAGAAAAAAGTGGAGACCAAAAAGGGGTGGGAGGCTGGAGGGAAGTAGATGCCAGAAAAAAGTGAAGGCCGAAATGCGGTGTGAGGCTGAAACGGGGTGGGAGGCCAGAGGGAAGTAGATACCAGCTAAAAGTGGAGGCCGAAATGGGGTGGGAGGCTGAAATGGGGTGGGAGGCCGGAGGGAAGTAGAGACCGGAGACAAGTGGAGGCTGAAATAGGGTGGGAGTCTGAAACGGGGTTGGAGGCTGGAGGGAAGTAGAGGCCGGAAAAAGTGGAGGCCAAAAAGAGGTGGGAGACCATAACGGGGTGGGAGGCCGGAGGGAAGTAGAGCTCAGAAAAAAGTGGAGGCCAAAATGGGGTGGGAGGCTGGAGGGAAGTAGAGGCCAGAAAAAAGTTGAGGACGAAATGGGGTGGGAGGCTGGAGGGAAGTAGAGGCCAGATAAAATTGGAGGCTGAAAAGGTGTGGGAGGCTGAAACGGGGTGGAAGGCCGGAGCGATATCGAAGCCAGAAAAAAGTGGAAGCCGAAACGGGGTGGGACTCTGAAAAGGGGTGGGAGGCCGGAGGGAAGTAGATACCGGAAAAAAAGGGGAGGCGAAATGGGATGGGAGGCTGAAACGGGGTGGGAGGCTGGAGATAAGTAGAGGCCCGAAAAAAGTGGAGGCCAAAAGGGGGTGGGAGGCTGTAATGGGGTGGGAGGCTGGAGGGAAGTAGAGGCCAGAATAGAGGTCAAATTGGGGTGGGAGGCCGAAGCAGGGTGGGAGTCTGGTGGGAAGTAGAGGCCAGATAAAAGTGGAGGCCAAAAAGGGGTGGGAGTCCGAAACGGGGTGGGAGGCTGGAGGGAAGTAGAGGCTAGAAAAAAGCGGAGGACGAAATGGGATTGGAGGCTGAAACGGGGTGGGAGGCTGGAGATAAGTAGAGGCCAGAAAAAAGTGGAGGCCGAAATGGGGTGGGAGGCTGAAATGGGGTGGGAGACCGGAGGGAAGTAGAGGCCGGAAACAAGTGGAGTCCAAAAAGTGGTGGGAGGCTGAAACGGGGTGGGAGGCTGGAGGGAAGTAGAGGCCAGATAAAAGTGGAGGCCAAAAAGGGGTGGGAGGCCAAAACAAGGTGGGAGTCTGAAGGGAAGTAGAGGCCAAAAAAAAGTGGAGGCCAAAATGGGGTGGGAGGATCACAAGCGGTGGGAGGCCAGATGGAAGTAGAGGCTAGAAAAAAGTGGGGGCTGAAATGGGATGAAAAACTGAAACGGGGTGGGAGGCTGGAAGGAACTACAGGCCGGAGAAAAAAATGGAGGTAGAAAAGATGTGGGAGGCCGAAACGGAGTGGGAGGCTGGAGGGAATTAGAGGCCAGAAAAAAGTGGAGACCAAAATGGGGTGGGAGGCCGGAGGGAAGTAGAAGCCAGATAAAAGTGGAGGCCGAAAAAGGGTGGGAGGCTGTAACAGGGTGGGAGGCTGGTGGGAAGTAGAGGCCATATAAAAGTGGAGGCCAAAACGGGGTGGGACTCTGAAACGGGGTGGGAGGCTGGAGGGAAGTATAGGCCAGAAAAAAGTGGAGACTAAAATGGGGTGGGAGGCTGAAATGGGGTGGGATACCGCAGGGAAGTAGAGGCCGGAGAGAAGTGGAGGCCAAAACGGGGTGGGAGGCTGAAATGGGGTGGGAGGCTGGAGGGAAGTAGAGGCTAGACTAAAGTGGAGGCCAAAATGGGGTGGGAGGCCAGAGGGAAGTAGAAGCCAGAAAAAAGTGGAAGCCGAAATGGGGTGGGAGGCTGGGAGGAAGTAGAGGCCGGAGAAAAAAATGGAGGCTGAAAGATGTGGGAGGCTGAAACGGGGTGGGAGGTCGGAGGGAAGTAGAGACCGGAGACAAGTGGAGGCTGAAATCGGGTGGGAGTCTGAAACGGGGTTGGAGGCTGGAGGGAAGTAGAGGCCGGAAAAAAGTGGAGGCCAAAAAGAGGTGGGAGACCATAACGGGGTGGGAGGCCGGAGGGAAGTAGAGCTCAGAAAAAAGTGGAGGCCAAAATGGGGTGGGAGGCTGGAGGGAAGTAGAGGCCAGAAAAAAGTGGGGGCCGAAATGGGGTGGGAGGCTGAAACGGGGTGGGAGGCTGGGAGGAAGTAGATGCCGGAGAAAAAAATGGAGGCTGAAAGATGTGGGAGGCTGAAACGGGGTGGGAGGCCGGAGGGAAGTAGAGGCCAGAAAAAAGTGGAGGCTGAAATGGGGTGGGAGGCTGAAACAGGGTGGGAGGTCAGAGGGAAGTAGAGGCCAGAAAAAAGTGGAGGCCAAAATGGGGTGGGAGGCTGTAATGGGGTGGGAGGCTGGAGGGAAGTAGAGGCCAGATAAAAGTGGAGGCCAAAACGGTGTGGGAGGCCATAATGGGGTGGGAGGCTGGAGGGAAGTAGAGGCCAGAAAAAAATGGGGGCCGAAATGGGGTGGGAGGCTGAAACGGGGTGGGAGGCTGAAACGGGGTGGGAGGCTGGGAGGAAGTAGAGGCCGGAGAAAAAAATGGAGGCTGAACGATGTGGGAGGCTGAAACGGGGTGGGAGGCCGGAGGGAAGTAGAGGCCAGGAAAAAGTGGAGGCTGAAATGGGGTGGGAGGCTGAAACAGGGTGGGAGGTCAGAGGGAAGTAGAGGCCAGAAAAAAGTGGAGGCCAAAACGGGGTGGGAGGCCGGAGGGAAGTAAAAGCCAGATAAAAGTGGAGGCTGAAAAGAGGTGGGAGGTTGAAACAGGGTGGGAGCCTGGAGGGTAGTAGAGGCCAGAAAAAAGTGGAGGCCGAAATGGGGTGGGAGGCTGAAACGGGGTGGGAGGCTGGAGGGAAGTAGAGGCCAGAAAAAAGTGGAGGCTGAAATGGGGTGGGAGGCTGAAATGGGGTGGTAGGCCGCCGGGATGTAGAGGCCAGAAAAAAGTGGAGGCCGAAATGGGGTGGGAGGCTGAAACGGGGTGGGAGGCCGGAGGGAAGTAGAGGCCAGAAAAATGTGGAGGATGAAAAGGTGTGGGAGGCTGAAATGGGGTGGGAGGCTGGAGGGAAGTAGAGGCCAGATAAAAATGGAGGCCGAAACGGGGTGGGAGGTCGGAGGAGATAGAGGCCAGAAAAAAGTGGAGGCTGAAATGGGGTGGGAGGCTGAAACAGGGTGGGAGCCTGGAGGGTAGTAGAGGCCAGAAAAAAGTGGAGGACGAAATGGGGTGGGAGGCTGAAACGGGGTGGGAGGATGGAGGGAATTAGAGGTCAGATAAAATTGGAGGCTAAAAAGGTGTGGGAGGCTGAAACGGGGTGGGAGGCCGGAGCGAAGTAGAAGCCAGAAAAAAGTGGAAGCCGAAACAGGGTGGGACTCTGAAAAGGGGTGGGAAGCCGGAGGGAAGTAGATACCGGAGAAAAAAGGGGAGGCGAAATGGGGTGGGAGGCTGAAATGGGGTGGAAGGCCCGAGGGAAGTAGAGACCAGAAAAAAGTGGAGGCCAAAATGGGGTGGGAGGATCACAAGGAGTGGGAGGCCAGATGGAAGTAGAGGCTAGAAAAAAGTGGGGGCCGAAATGGGGTGAAAGGCTGAAACGGGGTGGGAGACTGGGAGGAAGTAGAGGCCAGAAAACAGTGGAGGCCAAAACGGGGTGGGAGGCTGAAATGGAGTGGGAGGCCGGAGGGAAGTAGAGGCCAGAAAAAAGTGGAGGCCAAAACGGGGTGGGAGGCTGAAATGGGGTGGGAGGCCGGAGGGAAGTAGAGGCTAGAAAAAAGTGGAGGCCAAAACGGGGTGGGAGGCTGGTGGGAAGTAGAGGCCAGATAAAAGTGGAGACCAAAAAGGGGTGGGAGACCATAATGGGGTGGGAGGCTGGAGGGAAGTAGAGGCCAGAAAAAAGTGGACGTGAAATGGGGTGGGAGGTCAGAGAGAAGTAGAGGCCAGAAAAAAGTGGAGGCCAAAATGTGGTGGGAGGCTGAAATGGGGTGGGAGTCCGGAGGGAAGTAGAGGCCGGAAAGAAGTGGAGGCCAAAAAGGGGTGGGAAGCTGAAATGGGGGTGGGAGGACAGAGGGAAGTAGAGGCCAGAAAAAAGTGGAGGCCAAAAAGGGGTGGGAGGCTGACACAGGATGGGAGGCCGGAGGGAAATAGAGACCAGAAAAAAGTCAAAACAGAAATGGGGTGGGAGGCTGAAACGGGGTAGCAGACCACCGGGAAGTAGAGGCCAGAAAAAAGTGGAGGCTGAAGTGGGGTGGGAGGCTGAAACAGGGTGGGAGCCTGGAGGGTAGTAGAGGCCCAAAAAAAGTGGAGGCCAAAATGGGGTGGGAGGCTGAAACGGGGTGGGAGGACGGAGGGAAGTAGAGGCCAGAAAAATGTGGAGGATGAAAAGGTGTGGGAGGCTGAAATGGGGTGGGAGGCTGGAGGGAAGTAGATGCCAGAAAAAAGTGGAGGCAAAATGGGGTGAAAGGCTGAAATGGAGTGGGAGACCAGAGGGAAGTAGAGGCCGGAAACAAGTGGAGGCCGAAATGGGTTGGGAGATCAGAGGGAAGTAGAGGCCAGAAAAAAGTGGAGGCCGAAATGGGGTGTGAGGCCGGAGGGAAGTGGAGACCGGAGAAAAAAGTGGAGGCCAAAATGGGGTGGGAGGCCGAAGCGGGGTGGGAGGCCGGAGGGAAGTAGAGACCAGAAAAAAGTGGAGGACAAAATGGGGTGGGAGGCCGAAACGGGGTGGGAGGCTGGAAGGAAGTATAGGCCAGAAAAAAATGGAGGCCGAAATGGGGTGGGAGGCTGAAACGCGGTGGGAGGCCGGAGGGAAGTAGAGACCGGAGACAAAAGTGGAGGCCAAAATGGATTGGGAGGATGAAACGGGGTGGGAGTCCGGAGGGAAGTAGAGTCCAGCAAAAAATTGGAGGCCAAAATGGGGTGGGAGGCTGAAACAGGGTGGGAGGCCAGAGGGAAGTAGAGGCCAGATAAAATGGAGGCCAAAAAGGGGTGGGAGGCCATAACAGGGTGGGAGGCCAGAGGGAAGTAGAGGCCAGATAAAAGTGGAGACTAAAATGGGGTGGGAGGCTGAAATGGGGTGGGAGGCCGGAGAGAAGTAAGGCCAGAAAAATGTGGAGGCCAAAACGGGGTGGGAGGCTGAAACGGGGTGGGAGGCTGGAGGGAAGTAGAGGCCAGAAAAAAGTGGAGGCCAAAATGGGGTGAGAGGATCACAAACGGTGGGAGGCCATATAGAATTCGAGGCTAGAAAAAAGTGGGGGCCGAAGTGGGGTGAAAGGCTGAAACGGGGTGGGAGGCTGGGAGGAAGTAGAGGTCGGAGAAAAAAATGGAGGCTGAAAGATGTGGGAGGCCAAAATAGGGTGGGAGGCTGAAATGGGGTGGGAGGCTGGAGGGAAGTAGAGGCCAGAAAAATGTGTAGGCCAAAAAGGGGTGGGAGGCCGGAGGGAAGTAAAAGCCAGATAAAAGTGGAGGCTGAAAAGAGGTGGGAGGTCGAAACAGGGTGGGAGTCTGGTGGGAAGTAGAGGCCAGATAAAAGTGGAGGCCAAAAAGGGGTGGGAGGCCATAACGGGGTGGTAGGCTGGAGGGAAGTAGAGGCCAGAAAAAAGTGGAGGCTGAAATGGGGTGGGAGGCTGAATCGGGGTGGGAGGCTTGCGGGAAGTAGAGGCCAGAAAAAAGTGGAAGCCGAAATGGGGTGGGAGGCTGAAATGGGGTGGGAGGCCCGAGGGAAGTAGAGACCAGAATAGAGGTCAAATTGGGGTGGGAGGCCGAAGCAGGGTGGGAGTCTGGTGGGAAGTAGAGGCCAGATAAAAGTGGAGGCCAAAAAGGGGTGGGAGTCCGAAACGGGGTGGGAGGCTGGAGGGAAGTAGAGGCTAGAAAAAAGTGGAGGACGAAATGGGTTGGGAGGCTGAAACGGAGTGGGAGGCTGGAGGGAAGTAGAGGCCAGAAAAAAGTGGAGGCCGAAATGGGGTGGGAGGCTGAAATGGGGTGGGAGACCGGAGGGAAGTAGAGGTCGGAAAGAAGTGGAGTCCAAAAAGTGGTGGGAGGCTGAAACGGGGTGGGAGGCTGGAGGGAAATAGAGGCCAGATAAAAGTGGAGGCCAAAAAGGGGTGGGAGTCTGAAAAGGGGTGGGATTCCGGAGGGAAGTAGATACCAGAGAAAAAAGGGGAGGCGAAATGGGGTGGGAGGCTGAAATGGTGTGGGAGGCCGGAGGGAAGTAGAGACCAGAAAAAAGTGGAGGCCGAAATGGGGTGGGAGGCTGGAGGGAAGTAGAGGCCAGAAAAATGTGGAGGACGAAATGGGGTGTGAGGCTGAAACGGGGTGGGAGGCTGGAGGGAAGTATAGGCCAGAAAAAAGTGGAGGCCAAAAAGAGGTGCGAGGCCATAACAGGGTGGGAGGCCAGAGGGAAGTAGAGCTCAGAAAAAAGTGGAGACCAAAAAGGGGTGGGAGGCTGGAGGGAAGTAGATGCCAGAAAAAAGTGAAGGCCGAAATGCGGTGTGAGGCTGAAACGGGGTGGGAGGCCAGAGGGAAGTAGATACCAGCTAAAAGTGGAGGCCGAAATGGGGTGGGAGGCTGAAATGGGGTGGGAGGCCGGAGGGAAGTAGAGGCCAGAAAAATGTGGAGGACAAAAAGAGGTGCGAGGCCATAACGGGGTGGGAGGCCAGAGGGAAGTAGAGCTCAGAAAAAAGTGGAGACCAAAAAGGGGTGGGAGGCTGGAGGGAAGTAGATGCCAGAAAAAAGTGAAGGCCGAAATGCGGTGTGAGGCTGAAACGGGGTGGGAGGCCAGAGGGAAGTAGATGCCAGCTAAAAGTGGAGGCCGAAATGGGGTGGGAGGCTGAAATGGGGTGGGAGGCCGGAGGGAAGTAGAGACCGGAGACAAGTGGAGGCTGAAATAGGGTGGGAGTCTGAAACGGGGTTGGAGGCTGGAGGGAAGTAGAGGCCGGAAAAAAGTGGAGGCCAAAAAGAGGTGGGAGACCATAACGGGGTGGGAGGCCGGAGGGAAGTAGAGCTCAGAAAAAAGTGGAGGCCAAAATGGGGTGGGAGGCTGGAGGGAAGTAGAGGCCAGAAAAAAAGTTGAGGACGAAATGGGGTGGGAGGCTGGAGGGAAGTAGAGGCCAGATAAAATTGGAGGCTGAAAAGGTGTGGGAGGCTGAAACGGGGTGGAAGGCCGGAGCGATGTCGAAGCCAGAAAAAAGTGGAAGCCGAAACGGGGTGGGACTCTGAAAAGGGGTGGGAGGCCGGAGGGAAGTAGATACCGGAAAAAAAGGGGAGGCGAAATGGGGTGGGAGGCTGAAATGGGGTGGGAGGCCCGAGGGAAGTAGAGACCAGAAAAAAGTGGAGGCCAAAAGGGGGTGGGAGGCTGAAATGGGGTGGGAGACTAGAGGGAATTAGAGGCCGGAAACAAGTGGAGGCCAAAAAGGGGTGGGAGGCTGAAATGGGGTGGGAGGCTGGGAGGAAGAATAGGCCGGAGAAAAAAATGGAGGCTGAAAGATGTGGGAGGCCAAAACAGGGTGGGAGGCTGAAATCGGGTGGGAGGCTGTAGGGAAGTAGAGGCCAGAAAAAAGTGGAGGCTGAAAAGAGGTGGGAGGTCGAAACAGGGTGGGAGTCTGGTGGGAAGTACAGGCCAGATAAAAGTGGAGGCCAAAAAGGGGTGGGAGGCCATAACGGGGTGGGAGGCTTGAGGGAAGTAGAGGCCAGAAAAAAGTGGAGGCCGAAATGGGGTGGGAGGCCGTAACGGGGTGGGAGGCCGGAGGGAAGTAGACCTCAGAAAAAAGTGGAGGCCAAAATGGGGTGGGAGGATCACAAGCGGTGGGAGGCCAGATGGAAATAGAGGCTAAAAAAAAGTGGGGGCCGACATGGTCTGAAAGGTGGAAACGGAGTGGGAGACTGGGAGGAAGTAGAGGCCAGAGAAAAAAATGGAGGCTGAAAGATGTGGGAGGCTAAAACGGGGTGGGAGGCTGGAGGGAAGTAGAGGCCAGAAAAAAGTGGAGGACAAAATGGGGTGGGAGGCTGAAACAGGGTGGGAGGTCGGAGGGAAGCAGAGGCCAGAAAATAGTGGAGGCCAAAATGGGGTGGGAGGCTGAAATGGGGTGGGAGGCTGGAGGGAAGTAGAGGCCAGATAAAAGTGGAGGCCAAAACGGTGTGGGAGGCCATAATGGGGTGGGAGGCTGGAGGGAAGTAGAGGCCAGAAAAAAATGGGGGCCGAAATGGGGTGGGAGGCTGAAACGGGGTGGGAGGCTGAAACGGGGTGGGAGGCTGGGAGGAAGTAGAGGCCGGAGAAAAAAATGGAGGCTGAACGATGTGGGAGGCTGAAACGGGGTGGGAGGCCGCCGTGAAGTAGAGGCCAGAAAAAAGTGGAGGCTGAAATGGGGTGGGAGGCTGAAACAGGGTGGGAGGTCAGAAGGAAGTAGAGGCCAGAAAAAAGTGGAGGCCAAAACGGGGTGGGAGGCCGGAGGGAAGTAAAAGCCAGATAAAAGTGGAGGCTGAAAAGACGTGGGAGGTTGAAACAGGGTGGGAGCCTGGAGGGTAGTAGAGGCCAGAAAAAAGTGGAGGCCGAAATGGGGTGGGAGGCTGAAACGGGGTGGGAGGCTGGAGGGAAGTAGAGGCCAGAAAAAAGTGGAGGCTGAAATGGGGTGGGAGGCTGAAATGGGGTGGTAGGCCGCCGGGATGTAGAGGCCAGAAAAAAGTGGAGGCCGAAATGGGGTGGGAGGCTGAAACGGGGTGGGAGGCCGGAGGGAAGTAGAGGCCAGAAAAATGTGGAGGATGAAAAGGTGTGGGAGGCTGAAATGGGGTGGGAGGCTGGAGGGAAGTAGAGGCCAGATAAAAATGGAGGCCGAAACGGGGTGGGAGGTCGGAGGAGATAGAGGCCAGAAAAAAGTGGAGGCTGAAATGGGGTGGGAGGCTGAAACAGGGTGGGAGACTGGAGGGTAGTAGAGGCCAGAAAAAAGTGGAGGCCAAAAAGGGGTGGGAGGCTGAAACGGGGTGGGAGGCCGGAGGGAGGTAGAGCTCAGAAAAAAGTGGAGGCCAAAATGGGGTGGGAGGATCACAAGCGGTGGGAGGCCAGATGGAAGTAGAGGCTAGAAAAAAGTGGGGGCTGAAATGGGATGAAAAACTGAAACGGGGTGGGAGGCTGGAAGGAACTACAGGCCGGAGAAAAAAATGGAGGTAGAAAAGATGTGGGAGGCCGAAACGGAGTGGGAGGCCGGAGGGAATTAGAGGCCAGAAAAAAGTGGAGACCAAAATGGGGTGGGAGGCCGGAGGGAAGTAGAAGCCAGATAAAAGTGGAGGCCGAAAAAGGGTGGGAGGCTGTAACAGGGTGGGAGGCTGGTGGGAAGTAGAGGCCATATAAAAGTGGAGGCCAAAACGGGGTGGGACTCTGAAACGGGGTGGGAGGCTGGAGGGAAGTATAGGCCAGAAAAAAGTGGAGACTAAAATGGGGTGGGAGGCTGAAATGGGGTGGGATACCGCAGGGAAGTAGAGGCCGGAGAGAAGTGGAGGCCAAAACGGGGTGGGAGGCTGAAATGGGGTGGGAGGCTGGAGGGAAGTAGAGGCTAGACTAAAGTGGAGGCCAAAATGGGGTGGGAGGCCAGAGGGAAGTAGAAGCCAGAAAAAAGTGGAAGCCGAAATGGGGTGGGAGGCTGGGAGGAAGTAGAGGCCGGAGAAAAAAATGGAGGCTGAAAGATGTGGGAGGCTGAAACGGGGTGGGAGGTCGGAGGGAAGTAGAGACCGGAGACAAGTGGAGGCTGAAATCGGGTGGGAGTCTGAAACGGGGTTGGAGGCTGGAGGGAAGTAGAGGCCGGAAAAAAGTGGAGGCCAAAAAGAGGTGGGAGACCATAACGGGGTGGGAGGCCGGAGGGAAGTAGAGCTCAGAAAAAAGTGGAGGCCAAAATGGGGTGGGAGGCTGGAGGGAAGTAGAGGCCAGAAAAAAGTGGGGGCCGAAATGGGGTGGGAGGCTGAAACGGGGTGGGAGGCTGGGAGGAAGTAGATGCCGGAGAAAAAAATGGAGGCTGAAAGATGTGGGAGGCTGAAACGGGGTGGGAGGCCGGAGGGAAGTAGAGGCCAGAAAAAAGTGGAGGCTGAAATGGGGTGGGAGGCTGAAACAGGGTGGGAGGTCAGAGGGAAGTAGAGGCCAGAAAAAAGTGGAGGCCAAAATGGGGTGGGAGGCTGTAATGGGGTGGGAGGCTGGAGGGAAGTAGAGGCCAGATAAAAGTGGAGGCCAAAACGGTGTGGGAGGCCATAATGGGGTGGGAGGCTGGAGGGAAGTAGAGGCCAGAAAAAAATGGGGGCCGAAATGGGGTGGGAGGCTGAAACGGGGTGGGAGGCTGAAACGGGGTGGGAGGCTGGGAGGAAGTAGAGGCCGGAGAAAAAAATGGAGGCTGAACGATGTGGGAGGCTGAAACGGGGTGGGAGGCCGGAGGGAAGTAGAGGCCAGGAAAAAGTGGAGGCTGAAATGGGGTGGGAGGCTGAAACAGGGTGGGAGGTCAGAGGGAAGTAGAGGCCAGAAAAAAGTGGAGGCCAAAACGGGGTGGGAGGCCGGAGGGAAGTAAAAGCCAGATAAAAGTGGAGGCTGAAAAGAGGTGGGAGGTTGAAACAGGGTGGGAGCCTGGAGGGTAGTAGAGGCCAGAAAAAAGTGGAGGCCGAAATGGGGTGGGAGGCTGAAACGGGGTGGGAGGCTGGAGGGAAGTAGAGGCCAGAAAAAAGTGGAGGCTGAAATGGGGTGGGAGGCTGAAATGGGGTGGTAGGCCGCCGGGATGTAGAGGCCAGAAAAAAGTGGAGGCCGAAATGGGGTGGGAGGCTGAAACGGGGTGGGAGGCCGGAGGGAAGTAGAGGCCAGAAAAATGTGGAGGATGAAAAGGTGTGGGAGGCTGAAATGGGGTGGGAGGCTGGAGGGAAGTAGAGGCCAGATAAAAATGGAGGCCGAAACGGGGTGGGAGGTCGGAGGAGATAGAGGCCAGAAAAAAGTGGAGGCTGAAATGGGGTGGGAGGCTGAAACAGGGTGGGAGCCTGGAGGGTAGTAGAGGCCAGAAAAAAGTGGAGGACGAAATGGGGTGGGAGGCTGAAACGGGGTGGGAGGATGGAGGGAATTAGAGGTCAGATAAAATTGGAGGCTAAAAAGGTGTGGGAGGCTGAAACGGGGTGGGAGGCCGGAGCGAAGTAGAAGCCAGAAAAAAGTGGAAGCCGAAACAGGGTGGGACTCTGAAAAGGGGTGGGAAGCCGGAGGGAAGTAGATACCGGAGAAAAAAGGGGAGGCGAAATGGGGTGGGAGGCTGAAATGGGGTGGAAGGCCCGAGGGAAGTAGAGACCAGAAAAAAGTGGAGGCCAAAATGGGGTGGGAGGATCACAAGGAGTGGGAGGCCAGATGGAAGTAGAGGCTAGAAAAAAGTGGGGGCCGAAATGGGGTGAAAGGCTGAAACGGGGTGGGAGACTGGGAGGAAGTAGAGGCCAGAAAACAGTGGAGGCCAAAACGGGGTGGGAGGCTGAAATGGAGTGGGAGGCCGGAGGGAAGTAGAGGCCAGAAAAAAGTGGAGGCCAAAACGGGGTGGGAGGCTGAAATGGGGTGGGAGGCCGGAGGGAAGTAGAGGCTAGAAAAAAGTGGAGGCCAAAACGGGGTGCGAGGCTGGTGGGAAGTAGAGGCCAGATAAAAGTGGAGACCAAAAAGGGGTGGGAGACCATAATGGGGTGGGAGGCTGGAGGGAAGTAGAGGCCAGAAAAAAGTGGACGTGAAATGGGGTGGGAGGTCAGAGAGAAGTAGAGGCCAGAAAAAAGTGGAGGCCAAAATGTGGTGGGAGGCTGAAATGGGGTGGGAGTCCGGAGGGAAGTAGAGGCCGGAAACAAGTGGAGGCCAAAAAGGGGTGGGAAGCTGAAATGGGGGTGGGAGGACAGAGGGAAGTAGAGGCCAGAAAAAAGTGGAGGCCAGAAAGGTGTGGGAGGCTGACACAGGATGGGAGGCCGGAGGGAAATAGAGAACAGAAAAAAGTCAAAACAGAAATGGGGTGGGAGGCTGAAACGGGGTAGCAGACCACCGGGAAGTAGAGGCCAGAAAAAAGTGGAGGCTGAAGTGGGGTGGGAGGCTGAAACAGGGTGGGAGCCTGGAGGGTAGTAGAGGCCCAAAAAAAGTGGAGGCCGAAATGGGGTGGGAGGCTGAAATGGGGTGGGAGGACGGAGGGAAGTAGAGGCCAGAAAAATGTGGAGGATGAAAAGGTGTGGGAGGCTGAAATGGGGTGGGAGGCTGGAGGGAAGTAGATGCCAGAAAAAAGTGGAGGCAAAATGGGGTGAAAGGCTGAAATGGAGTGGGAGACCAGAGGGAAGTAGAGGCCGGAAACAAGTGGAGGCCGAAATGGGTTGGGAGATCAGAGGGAAGTAGAGGCCAGAAAAAAGTGGAGGCCGAAATGGGGTGTGAGGCCGGAGGGAAGTGGAGACCGGAGAAAAAAGTGGAGGCCAAAATGGGGTGGGAGGCCGAAGCGGGGTGGGAGGCCGGAGGGAAGTAGAGACCAGAAAAAAGTGGAGGACAAAATGGGGTGGGAGGCCGAAACGGGGTGGGAGGCTGGAAGGAAGTATAGGCCAGAAAAAAATGGAGGCCGAAATGGGGTGGGAGGCTGAAACGCGTTGGGAGGCCGGAGGGAAGTAGAGACCGGAGACAAAAGTGGAGGCCAAAATGGATTGGGAGGATGAAACGGGGTGGGAGTCCGGAGGGAAGTAGAGTCCAGCAAAAAATTGGAGGCCAAAATGGGGTGGGAGGCTGAAACAGGGTGGGAGGCCAGAGGGAAGTAGAGGCCAGATAAAATGGAGGCCAAAAAGGGGTGGGAGGCCATAACAGGGTGGGAGGCCAGAGGGAAGTAGAGGCCAGATAAAAGTGGAGACTAAAATGGGGTGGGAGGCTGAAATGGGGTGGGAGGCCGGAGAGAAGTAAGGCCAGAAAAATGTGGAGGCCAAAACGGGGTGGGAGGCTGAAACGGGGTGGGAGGCTGGAGGGAAGTAGAGGCCAGAAAAAAGTGGAGGCCAAAATGGGGTGAGAGGATCACAAACGGTGGGAGGCCATATAGAATTCGAGGCTAGAAAAAAGTGGGGGCCGAAGTGGGGTGAAATGCTGAAACGGGGTGGGAGGCTGGGAGGAAGTAGAGGTCGGAGAAAAAAATGGAGGCTGAAAGATATGGGAGGCCAAAATAGGGTGGGAGGCTGAAATGGGGTGGGAGGCTGGAGGGAAGTAGAGGCCAGAAAAATGTGTAGGCCAAAAAGGGGTGGGAGGCCGGAGGGAAGTAAAAGCCAGATAAAAGTGGAGGCTGAAAAGAGGTGGGAGGTCGAAACAGGGTGGGAGTCTGGTGGGAAGTAGAGGCCAGATAAAAGTGGAGGCCAAAAAGGGGTGGGAGGCCATAACGGGGTGGTAGGCTGGAGGGAAGTAGAGGCCAGAAAAAAGTGGAGGCTGAAATGGGGTGGGAGGCTGAAATGGGGTGGGAGGCCCGAGGGAAGTAGAGACCAGAATAGAGGTCAAATTGGGGTGGGAGGCCGAAGCAGGGTGGGAGTCTGGTGGGAAGTAGAGGCCAGATAAAAGTGGAGGCCAAAAAGGGGTGGGAGTCCGAAACGGGGTGGGAGGCTGGAGGGAAGTAGAGGCCAGAAAAAAGTGGAGGACGAAATGGGTTGGGAGGCTGAAACGGAGTGGGAGGCTGGAGGGAAGTAGAGGCCAGAAAAAAGTGGAGGCCGAAATGGGGTGGGAGGCTGAAATGGGGTGGGAGACCGGAGGGAAGTAGAGGTCGGAAAGAAGTGGAGTCCAAAAAGTGGTGGGAGGCTGAAACGGGGTGGGAGGCTGGAGGGAAATAGAGGCCAGATAAAAGTGGAGGCCAAAAAGGGGTGGGAGTCTGAAAAGGGGTGGGATTCCGGAGGGAAGTAGATACCAGAGAAAAAAGGGGAGGCGAAATGGGGTGGGAGGCTGAAATGGTGTGGGAGGCCGGAGGGAAGTAGAGACCAGAAAAAAGTGGAGGCCGAAATGGGGTGGGAGGCTGGAGGGAAGTAGAGGCCAGAAAAATGTGGAGGACGAAATGGGGTGTGAGGCTGAAACGGGGTGGGAGGCTGGAGGGAAGTATAGGCCAGAAAAAAGTGGAGGCCAAAAAGAGGTGCGAGGCCATAACAGGGTGGGAGGCCAGAGGGAAGTAGAGCTCAGAAAAAAGTGGAGACCAAAAAGGGGTGGGAGGCTGGAGGGAAGTAGATGCCAGAAAAAAGTGGAGGCCGAAATGCGGTGTGAGGCTGAAACGGGGTGGGAGGCCAGAGGGAAGTAGATACCAGCTAAAAGTGGAGGCCGAAATGGGGTGGGAGGCTGAAATGGGGTGGGAGGCCGGAGGGAAGTAGAGGCCAGAAAAATGTGGAGGACAAAAAGAGGTGCGAGGCCATAACGGGGTGGGAGGCCAGAGGGAAGTAGAGCTCAGAAAAAAGTGGAGACCAAAAAGGGGTGGGAGGCTGGAGGGAAGTAGATGCCAGAAAAAAGTGAAGGCCGAAATGCGGTGTGAGGCTGAAACGGGGTGGGAGGCCAGAGGGAAGTAGATGCCAGCTAAAAGTGGAGGCCGAAATGGGGTGGGAGGCTGAAATGGGGTGGGAGGCCGGAGGGAAGTAGAGACCGGAGACAAGTGGAGGCTGAAATAGGGTGGGAGTCTGAAACGGGGTTGGAGGCTGGAGGGAAGTAGAGGCCGGAAAAAAGTGGAGGCCAAAAAGAGGTGGGAGACCATAACGGGGTGGGAGGCCGGAGGGAAGTAGAGCTCAGAAAAAAGTGGAGGCCAAAATGGGGTGGGAGGCTGGAGGGAAGTAGAGGCCAGAAAAAAGTTGAGGACGAAATGGGGTGGGAGGCTGGAGGGAAGTAGAGGCCAGATAAAAGTGGAGGCTGAAAAGGTGTGGGAGGCTGAAACGGGGTGGAAGGCCGGAGCGATGTCGAAGCCAGAAAAAAGTGGAAGCCGAAACGGGGTGGGACTCTGAAAAGGGGTGGGAGGCCGGAGGGAAGTAGATACCGGAAAAAAAGGGGAGGCGAAATGGGGTGGGAGGCTGAAATGGGGTGGGAGGCCCGAGGGAAGTAGAGACCAGAAAAAAGTGGAGGCCAAAAGGGGGTGGGAGGCTGAAATGGGGTGGGAGACTAGAGGGAATTAGAGGCCGGAAACAAGTGGAGGCCAAAAAGGGGTGGGAGGCTGAAATGGGGTGGGAGGCTGGGAGGAAGAATAGGCCGGAGAAAAAAATGGAGGCTGAAAGATGTGGGAGGCCAAAACAGGGTGGGAGGCTGAAATCGGGTGGGAGGCTGTAGGGAAGTAGAGGCCAGAAAAAAGTGGAGGCTGAAAAGAGGTGGGAGGTCGAAACAGGGTGGGAGTCTGGTGGGAAGTACAGGCCAGATAAAAGTGGAGGCCAAAAAGGGGTGGGAGGCCATAACGGGGTGGGAGGCTTGAGGGAAGTAGAGGCCAGAAAAAAGTGGAGGCCGAAATGGGGTGGGAGGCCGTAACGGGGTGGGAGGCCGGAGGGAAGTAGACCTCAGAAAAAAGTGGAGGCCAAAATGGGGTGGGAGGATCACAAGCGGTGGGAGGCCAGATGGAAATAGAGGCTAAAAAAAAGTGGGGGCCGACATGGTCTGAAAGGTGGAAACGGAGTGGGAGACTGGGAGGAAGTAGAGGCCAGAGAAAAAAATGGAGGCTGAAAGATGTGGGAGGCTAAAACGGGGTGGGAGGCTGGAGGGAAGTAGAGGCCAGAAAAAAGTGGAGGCTAAAATGGGGTGGGAGGCTGAAACAGGGTGGGAGGTCGGAGGGAAGCAGAGGCCAGAAAATAGTGGAGGCCAAAATGGGGTGGGAGGCTGAAATGGGGTGGGAGGCTGGAGGGAAGTAGAGGCCAGATAAAAGTGGAGGCCAAAACGGTGTGGGAGGCCATAATGGGGTGGAAGGCTGGAGGGAAGTAGAGGCCAGAAAAAAATGGGGGCCGAAATGGGGCGGGAGGCTGAAACGGGGTGGGAGGCTGGGAGGAAGTAGAGGCCAGAGAAAAAAATGGAGGCTGAACGATGTGGGAGGCTGAAACGGGGTGGGAGGCCGGAGGGAAGTAGAGGCCAGAAAAAAGTGGAGGCTGAAATGGGGTGGGAGGCTGAAACAGGGTGGGAGGTCAGAAGGAAGTAGAGGCCAGAAAAAAGTGGAGGCCAAAACGGGGTGGGAGGCCGGAGGGAAGTAAAAGCCAGATAAAAGTGGAGGCTGAAAAGAGGTGGGAGGTTGAAACAGGGTGGGAGCCTGGAGGGTAGTAGAGGCCAGAAAAAAGTGGAGGCCGAAATGGGGTGGGAGGCTGAAACGGGGTGGGAGGCTGGAGGGAAGTAGAGGCCAGAAAAAAGTGGAGGCTGAAATGGGGTGGGAGGCTGAAATGGGGTGGTAGGCCGCCGGGATGTAGAGGCCAGAAAAAAGTGGAGGCCGAAATGGGGTGGGAGGCTGAAACGGGGTGGGAGGCCGGAGGGAAGTAGAGGCCAGAAAAATGTGGAGGATGAAAAGGTGTGGGAGGCTGAAATGGGGTGGGAGGCTGGAGGGAAGTAGAGGCCAGATAAAAATGGAGGCCGAAACGGGGTGGGAGGTCGGAGGAGATAGAGGCCAGAAAAAAGTGGAGGCTGAAATGGGGTGGGAGGCTGAAACAGGGTGGGAGACTGGAGGGTAGTAGAGGCCAGAAAAAAGTGGAGGCCAAAAAGGGGTGGGAGGCTGAAACGGGGTGGGAGGCCGGAGGGAGGTAGAGCTCAGAAAAAAGTGGAGGCCAAAATGGGGTGGGAGGATCACAAGCGGTGGGAGGCCAGATGGAAGTAGAGGCTAGAAAAAAGTGGGGGCTGAAATGGGATGAAAAACTGAAACGGGGTGGGAGGCTGGAAGGAACTACAGGCCGGAGAAAAAAATGAAGGTAGAAAAGATGTGGGAGGCCGAAACGGAGTGGGAGGCCGGAGGGAATTAGAGGCCAGAAAAAAGTGGAGACCAAAATGGGGTGGGAGGCCGGAGGGAAGTAGAAGCCAGATAAAAGTGGAGGCCGAAAAAGGGTGGGAGGCTGTAACAGGGTGGGAGGCTGGTGGGAAGTAGAGGCCATATAAAAGTGGAGGCCAAAACGGGGTGGGACTCTGAAACGGGGTGGGAGGCTGGAGGGAAGTATAGGCCAGAAAAAAGTGGAGACTAAAATGGGGTGGGAGGCTGAAATGGGGTGGGATACCGCAGGGAAGTAGAGGCCGGAGAGAAGTGGAGGCCAAAACGGGGTGGGAGGCTGAAATGGGGTGGGAGGCTGGAGGGAAGTAGAGGCTAGACTAAAGTGGAGGCCAAAATGGGGTGGGAGGCCAGAGGGAAGTAGAAGCCAGAAAAAAGTGGAAGCCGAAATGGGGTGGGAGGCTGGGAGGAAGTAGAGGCCGGAGAAAAAAATGGAGGCTGAAAGATGTGGGAGGCTGAAACGGGGTGGGAGGTCGGAGGGAAGTAGAGACCGGAGACAAGTGGAGGCTGAAATCGGGTGGGAGTCTGAAACGGGGTTGGAGGCTGGAGGGAAGTAGAGGCCGGAAAAAAGTGGAGGCCAAAAAGAGGTGGGAGACCATAACGGGGTGGGAGGCCGGAGGGAAGTAGAGCTCAGAAAAAAGTGGAGGCCAAAATGGGGTGGGAGGCTGGAGGGAAGTAGAGGCCAGAAAAAAGTGGGGGCCGAAATGGGGTGGGAGGCTGAAACGGGGTGGGAGGCTGGGAGGAAGTAGATGCCGGAGAAAAAAATGGAGGCTGAAAGATGTGGGAGGCTGAAACGGGGTGGGAGGCCGGAGGGAAGTAGAGGCCAGAAAAAAGTGGAGGCTGAAATGGGGTGGGAGGCTGAAACAGGGTGGGAGGTCAGAGGGAAGTAGAGGCCAGAAAAAAGTGGAGGCCAAAATGGGGTGGGAGGCTGTAATGGGGTGGGAGGCTGGAGGGAAGTAGAGGCCAGATAAAAGTGGAGGCCAAAACGGTGTGGGAGGCCATAATGGGGTGGGAGGCTGGAGGGAAGTAGAGGCCAGAAAAAAATGGGGGCCGAAATGGGGTGGGAGGCTGAAACGGGGTGGGAGGCTGAAACGGGGTGGGAGGCTGGGAGGAAGTAGAGGCCGGAGAAAAAAATGGAGGCTGAACGATGTGGGAGGCTGAAACGGGGTGGGAGGCCGGAGGGAAGTAGAGGCCAGGAAAAAGTGGAGGCTGAAATGGGGTGGGAGGCTGAAACAGGGTGGGAGGTCAGAGGGAAGTAGAGGCCAGAAAAAAGTGGAGGCCAAAACGGGGTGGGAGGCCGGAGGGAAGTAAAAGCCAGATAAAAGTGGAGGCTGAAAAGAGGTGGGAGGTTGAAACAGGGTGGGAGCCTGGAGGGTAGTAGAGGCCAGAAAAAAGTGGAGGCCGAAATGGGGTGGGAGGCTGAAACGGGGTGGGAGGCTGGAGGGAAGTAGAGGCCAGAAAAAAGTGGAGGCTGAAATGGGGTGGGAGGCTGAAATGGGGTGGTAGGCCGCCGGGATGTAGAGGCCAGAAAAAAGTGGAGGCCGAAATGGGGTGGGAGGCTGAAACGGGGTGGGAGGATGGAGGGAATTAGAGGTCAGATAAAATTGGAGGCTAAAAAGGTGTGGGAGGCTGAAATGGGGTGGGAGGCCGGAGGGAAGTAGAGGCCAGAAAAATGTGGAGGATGAAAAGGTGTGGGAGGCTGAAATGGGGTGGGAGGCTGGAGGGAAGTAGAGGCCAGATAAAAATGGAGGCCGAAACGGGGTGGGAGGTCGGAGGAGATAGAGGCCAGAAAAAAGTGGAGGCTGAAATGGGGTGGGAGGCTGAAACAGGGTGGGAGCCTGGAGGGTAGTAGAGGCCAGAAAAAAGTGGAGGACGAAATGGGGTGGGAGGCTGAAACGGGGTGGGAGGATGGAGGGAATTAGAGGTCAGATAAAATTGGAGGCTAAAAAGGTGTGGGAGGCTGAAACGGGGTGGGAGGCCGGAGCGAAGTAGAAGCCAGAAAAAAGTGGAAGCCGAAACAGGGTGGGACTCTGAAAAGGGGTGGGAAGCCGGAGGGAAGTAGATACCGGAGAAAAAAGGGGAGGCGAAATGGGGTGGGAGGCTGAAATGGGGTGGGAGGCCCGAGGGAAGTAGAGACCAGAAAAAAGTGGAGGCCAAAATGGGGTGGGAGGATCACAAGGAGTGGGAGGCCAGATGGAAGTAGAGGCTAGAAAAAAGTGGGGGCCGAAATGGGGTGAAAGGCTGAAACGGGGTGGGAGACTGGGAGGAAGTAGAGGCCAGAAAACAGTGGAGGCCAAAACGGGGTGGGAGGCTGAAATGGAGTGGGAGGCCGGAGGGAAGTAGAGGCCAGAAAAAAGTGGAGGCCAAAACGGGGTGGGAGGCTGAAATGGGGTGGGAGGCCGGAGGGAAGTAGAGGCTAGAAAAATGTGGAGGCCAAAACGGGGTGGGAGGCTGGTGGGAAGTAGAGGCCAGATAAAAGTGGAGACCAAAAAGGGGTGGGAGACCATAATGGGGTGGGAGGCTGGAGGGAAGTAGAGGCCAGAAAAAAGTGGACGTGAAATGGGGTGGGAGGTCAGAGAGAAGTAGAGGCCAGAAAAAAGTGGAGGCCAAAATGTGGTGGGAGGCTGAAATGGGGTGGGAGTCCGGAGGGAAGTAGAGGCCGGAAACAAGTGGAGGCCAAAAAGGGGTGGGAAGCTGAAATGGGGGTGGGAGGACAGAGGGAAGTAGAGGCCAGAAAAAAGTGGAGGCCAGAAAGGTGTGGGAGGCTGACACAGGATGGGAGGCCGGAGGGAAATAGAGAACAGAAAAAAGTCAAAACAGAAATGGGGTGGGAGGCTGAAACGGGGTAGCAGACCACCGGGAAGTAGAGGCCAGAAAAAAGTGGAGGCTGAAGTGGGGTGGGAGGCTGAAACAGGGTGGGAGCCTGGAGGGTAGTAGAGGCCCAAAAAAAGTGGAGGCCGAAATGGGGTGGGAGGCTGAAACGGGGTGGGAGGACGGAGGGAAGTAGAGGCCAGAAAAATGTGGAGGATGAAAAGGTGTGGGAGGCTGAAATGGGGTGGGAGGCTGGAGGGAAGTAGATGCCAGAAAAAAGTGGAGGCAAAATGGGGTGAAAGGCTGAAATGGAGTGGGAGACCAGAGGGAAGTAGAGGCCGGAAACAAGTGGAGGCCGAAATGGGTTGGGAGATCAGAGGGAAGTAGAGGCCAGAAAAAAGTGGAGGCCGAAATGGGGTGTGAGGCCGGAGGGAAGTGGAGACCGGAGAAAAAAGTGGAGGCCAAAATGGGGTGGGAGGCCGAAGCGGGGTGGGAGGCCGGAGGGAAGTAGAGACCAGAAAAAAGTGGAGGACAAAATGGGGTGGGAGGCCGAAACGGGGTGGGAGGCTGGAAGGAAGTATAGGCCAGAAAAAAATGGAGGCCAAAATGGGGTGGGAGGCTGAAACGCGGTGGGAGGCCGGAGGGAAGTAGAGACCGGAGACAAAAGTGGAGGCCAAAATGGATTGGGAGGATGAAACGGGGTGGGAGTCCGGAGGGAAGTAGAGTCCAGCAAAAAATTGGAGGCCAAAATGGGGTGGGAGGCTGAAACAGGGTGGGAGGCCAGAGGGAAGTAGAGGCCAGATAAAATGGAGGCCAAAAAGGGGTGGGAGGCCATAACAGGGTGGGAGGCCAGAGGGAAGTAGAGGCCAGATAAAAGTGGAGACTAAAATGGGGTGGGAGGCTGAAATGGGGTGGGAGGCCGGAGAGAAGTAAGGCCAGAAAAATGTGGAGGCCAAAACGGGGTGGGAGGCTGAAACGGGGTGGGAGGCTGGAGGGAAGTAGAGGCCAGAAAAAAGTGGAGGCCAAAATGGGGTGAGAGGATCACAAACGGTGGGAGGCCATATAGAATTCGAGGCTAGAAAAAAGTGGGGGCCGAAGTGGGGTGAAATGCTGAAACGGGGTGGGAGGCTGGGAGGAAGTAGAGGTCGGAGAAAAAAATGGAGGCTGAAAGATATGGGAGGCCAAAATAGGGTGGGAGGCTGAAATGGGGTGGGAGGCTGGAGGGAAGTAGAGGCCAGAAAAATGTGTAGGCCAAAAAGGGGTGGGAGGCCGGAGGGAAGTAAAAGCCAGATAAAAGTGGAGGCTGAAAAGAGGTGGGAGGTCGAAACAGGGTGGGAGTCTGGTGGGAAGTAGAGGCCAGATAAAAGTGGAGGCCAAAAAGGGGTGGGAGGCCAT
Organism: Strix occidentalis; assembly: GCA_030819815.1. Taxonomy (NCBI): domain Eukaryota; kingdom Metazoa; phylum Chordata; class Aves; order Strigiformes; family Strigidae; genus Strix; species Strix occidentalis. The sequence continues at coordinate 31,633 of JASWHU010000350.1, read as the reverse complement.
AACGGGGTGGTAGGCTGGAGGGAAGTAGAGGCCAGAAAAAAGTGGAGGCTGAAATGGGGTGGGAGGCTGAAATGGGGTGGGAGGCCCGAGGGAAGTAGAGACCAGAATAGAGGTCAAATTGGGGTGGGAGGCCGAAGCAGGGTGGGAGTCTGGTGGGAAGTAGAGGCCAGATAAAAGTGGAGGCCAAAAAGGGGTGGGAGTCCGAAACGGGGTGGGAGGCTGGAGGGAAGTAGAGGCCAGAAAAAAGTGGAGGACGAAATGGGTTGGGAGGCTGAAACGGAGTGGGAGGCTGGAGGGAAGTAGAGGCCAGAAAAAAGTGGAGGCCGAAATGGGGTGGGAGGCTGAAATGGGGTGGGAGACCGGAGGGAAGTAGAGGTCGGAAAGAAGTGGAGTCCAAAAAGTGGTGGGAGGCTGAAACGGGGTGGGAGGCTGGAGGGAAATAGAGGCCAGATAAAAGTGGAGGCCAAAAAGGGGTGGGAGTCTGAAAAGGGGTGGGATTCCGGAGGGAAGTAGATACCAGAGAAAAAAGGGGAGGCGAAATGGGGTGGGAGGCTGAAATGGTGTGGGAGGCCGGAGGGAAGTAGAGACCAGAAAAAAGTGGAGGCCGAAATGGGGTGGGAGGCTGGAGGGAAGTAGAGGCCAGAAAAATGTGGAGGACGAAATGGGGTGTGAGGCTGAAACGGGGTGGGAGGCTGGAGGGAAGTATAGGCCAGAAAAAAGTGGAGGCCAAAAAGAGGTGCGAGGCCATAACAGGGTGGGAGGCCAGAGGGAAGTAGAGCTCAGAAAAAAGTGGAGACCAAAAAGGGGTGGGAGGCTGGAGGGAAGTAGATGCCAGAAAAAAGTGAAGGCCGAAATGCGGTGTGAGGCTGAAACGGGGTGGGAGGCCAGAGGGAAGTAGATACCAGCTAAAAGTGGAGGCCGAAATGGGGTGGGAGGCTGAAATGGGGTGGGAGGCCGGAGGGAAGTAGAGGCCAGAAAAATGTGGAGGACAAAAAGAGGTGCGAGGCCATAACGGGGTGGGAGGCCAGAGGGAAGTAGAGCTCAGAAAAAAGTGGAGACCAAAAAGGGGTGGGAGGCTGGAGGGAAGTAGATGCCAGAAAAAAGTGAAGGCCGAAATGCGGTGTGAGGCTGAAACGGGGTGGGAGGCCAGAGGGAAGTAGATGCCAGCTAAAAGTGGAGGCCGAAATGGGGTGGGAGGCTGAAATGGGGTGGGAGGCCGGAGGGAAGTAGAGACCGGAGACAAGTGGAGGCTGAAATAGGGTGGGAGTCTGAAACGGGGTTGGAGGCTGGAGGGAAGTAGAGGCCGGAAAAAAGTGGAGGCCAAAAAGAGGTGGGAGACCATAACGGGGTGGGAGGCCGGAGGGAAGTAGAGCTCAGAAAAAAGTGGAGGCCAAAATGGGGTGGGAGGCTGGAGGGAAGTAGAGGCCAGAAAAAAGTTGAGGACGAAATGGGGTGGGAGGCTGGAGGGAAGTAGAGGCCAGATAAAAGTGGAGGCTGAAAAGGTGTGGGAGGCTGAAACGGGGTGGAAGGCCGGAGCGATGTCGAAGCCAGAAAAAAGTGGAAGCCGAAACGGGGTGGGACTCTGAAAAGGGGTGGGAGGCCGGAGGGAAGTAGATACCGGAAAAAAAGGGGAGGCGAAATGGGGTGGGAGGCTGAAATGGGGTGGGAGGCCCGAGGGAAGTAGAGACCAGAAAAAAGTGGAGGCCAAAAGGGGGTGGGAGGCTGAAATGGGGTGGGAGACTAGAGGGAATTAGAGGCCGGAAACAAGTGGAGGCCAAAAAGGGGTGGGAGGCTGAAATGGGGTGGGAGGCTGGGAGGAAGAATAGGCCGGAGAAAAAAATGGAGGCTGAAAGATGTGGGAGGCCAAAACAGGGTGGGAGGCTGAAATCGGGTGGGAGGCTGTAGGGAAGTAGAGGCCAGAAAAAAGTGGAGGCTGAAAAGAGGTGGGAGGTCGAAACAGGGTGGGAGTCTGGTGGGAAGTACAGGCCAGATAAAAGTGGAGGCCAAAAAGGGGTGGGAGGCCATAACGGGGTGGGAGGCTTGAGGGAAGTAGAGGCCAGAAAAAAGTGGAGGCCGAAATGGGGTGGGAGGCCGTAACGGGGTGGGAGGCCGGAGGGAAGTAGACCTCAGAAAAAAGTGGAGGCCAAAATGGGGTGGGAGGATCACAAGCGGTGGGAGGCCAGATGGAAATAGAGGCTAAAAAAAAGTGGGGGCCGACATGGTCTGAAAGGTGGAAACGGAGTGGGAGACTGGGAGGAAGTAGAGGCCAGAGAAAAAAATGGAGGCTGAAAGATGTGGGAGGCTAAAACGGGGTGGGAGGCTGGAGGGAAGTAGAGGCCAGAAAAAAGTGGAGGCTAAAATGGGGTGGGAGGCTGAAACAGGGTGGGAGGTCGGAGGGAAGCAGAGGCCAGAAAATAGTGGAGGCCAAAATGGGGTGGGAGGCTGAAATGGGGTGGGAGGCTGGAGGGAAGTAGAGGCCAGATAAAAGTGGAGGCCAAAACGGTGTGGGAGGCCATAATGGGGTGGGAGGCTGGAGGGAAGTAGAGGCCAGAAAAAAATGGGGGCCGAAATGGGGCGGGAGGCTGAAACGGGGTGGGAGGCTGAAACGGGGTGGGAGGCTGGGAGGAAGTAGAGGCCAGAGAAAAAAATGGAGGCTGAACGATGTGGGAGGCTGAAACGGGGTGGGAGGCCGGAGGGAAGTAGAGGCCAGAAAAAAGTGGAGGCTGAAATGGGGTGGGAGGCTGAAACAGGGTGGGAGGTCAGAAGGAAGTAGAGGCCAGAAAAAAGTGGAGGCCAAAACGGGGTGGGAGGCTGGAGGGAAGTAAAAGCCAGATAAAAGTGGAGGCTGAAAAGAGGTGGGAGGTTGAAACAGGGTGGGAGCCTGGAGGGTAGTAGAGGCCAGAAAAAAGTGGAGGCCGAAATGGGGTGGGAGGCTGAAACGGGGTGGGAGGCTGGAGGGAAGTAGAGGCCAGAAAAAAGTGGAGGCTGAAATGGGGTGGGAGGCTGAAATGGGGTGGTAGGCCGCCGGGATGTAGAGGCCAGAAAAAAGTGGAGGCCGAAATGGGGTGGGAGGCTGAAACGGGGTGGGAGGCCGGAGGGAAGTAGAGGCCAGAAAAATGTGGAGGATGAAAAGGTGTGGGAGGCTGAAATGGGGTGGGAGGCTGGAGGGAAGTAGAGGCCAGATAAAAATGGAGGCCGAAACGGGGTGGGAGGTCGGAGGAGATAGAGGCCAGAAAAAAGTGGAGGCTGAAATGGGGTGGGAGGCTGAAACAGGGTGGGAGACTGGAGGGTAGTAGAGGCCAGAAAAAAGTGGAGGCCAAAACGGGGTGGGAGGCTGAAACGGGGTGGGAGGCCGGAGGGAGGTAGAGCTCAGAAAAAAGTGGAGGCCAAAATGGGGTGGGAGGATCACAAGCGGTGGGAGGCCAGATGGAAGTAGAGGCTAGAAAAAAGTGGGGGCTGAAATGGGATGAAAAACTGAAACGGGGTGGGAGGCTGGAAGGAACTACAGGCCGGAGAAAAAAATGAAGGTAGAAAAGATGTGGGAGGCCGAAACGGAGTGGGAGGCCGGAGGGAATTAGAGGCCAGAAAAAAGTGGAGACCAAAATGGGGTGGGAGGCCGGAGGGAAGTAGAAGCCAGATAAAAGTGGAGGCCGAAAAAGGGTGGGAGGCTGTAACAGGGTGGGAGGCTGGTGGGAAGTAGAGGCCATATAAAAGTGGAGGCCAAAACGGGGTGGGACTCTGAAACGGGGTGGGAGGCTGGAGGGAAGTATAGGCCAGAAAAAAGTGGAGACTAAAATGGGGTGGGAGGCTGAAATGGGGTGGGATACCGCAGGGAAGTAGAGGCCGGAGAGAAGTGGAGGCCAAAACGGGGTGGGAGGCTGAAATGGGGTGGGAGGCTGGAGGGAAGTAGAGGCTAGACTAAAGTGGAGGCCAAAATGGGGTGGGAGGCCAGAGGGAAGTAGAAGCCAGAAAAAAGTGGAAGCCGAAATGGGGTGGGAGGCTGGGAGGAAGTAGAGGCCGGAGAAAAAAATGGAGGCTGAAAGATGTGGGAGGCTGAAACGGGGTGGGAGGTCGGAGGGAAGTAGAGACCGGAGACAAGTGGAGGCTGAAATCGGGTGGGAGTCTGAAACGGGGTTGGAGGCTGGAGGGAAGTAGAGGCCGGAAAAAAGTGGAGGCCAAAAAGAGGTGGGAGACCATAACGGGGTGGGAGGCCGGAGGGAAGTAGAGCTCAGAAAAAAGTGGAGGCCAAAATGGGGTGGGAGGCTGGAGGGAAGTAGAGGCCAGAAAAAAGTGGGGGCCGAAATGGGGTGGGAGGCTGAAACGGGGTGGGAGGCTGGGAGGAAGTAGATGCCGGAGAAAAAAATGGAGGCTGAAAGATGTGGGAGGCTGAAACGGGGTGGGAGGCCGGAGGGAAGTAGAGGCCAGAAAAAAGTGGAGGCTGAAATGGGGTGGGAGGCTGAAACAGGGTGGGAGGTCAGAGGGAAGTAGAGGCCAGAAAAAAGTGGAGGCCAAAATGGGGTGGGAGGCTGTAATGGGGTGGGAGGCTGGAGGGAAGTAGAGGCCAAAACGGTGTGGGAGGCCATAATGGGGTGGGAGGCTGGAGGGAAGTAGAGGCCAGAAAAAAATGGGGGCCGAAATGGGGTGGGAGGCTGAAACGGGGTGGGAGGCTGAAACGGGGTGGGAGGCTGGGAGGAAGTAGAGGCCGGAGAAAAAAATGGAGGCTGAACGATGTGGGAGGCTGAAACGGGGTGGGAGGCCGGAGGGAAGTAGAGGCCAGGAAAAAGTGGAGGCTGAAATGGGGTGGGAGGCTGAAACAGGGTGGGAGGTCAGAGGGAAGTAGAGGCCAGAAAAAAGTGGAGGCCAAAAAGGGGTGGGAGGCCGGAGGGAAGTAAAAGCCAGATAAAAGTGGAGGCTGAAAAGAGGTGGGAGGTTGAAACAGGGTGGGAGCCTGGAGGGTAGTAGAGGCCAGAAAAAAGTGGAGGCCGAAATGGGGTGGGAGGCTGAAACGGGGTGGGAGGCTGGAGGGAAGTAGAGGCCAGAAAAAAGTGGAGGCTGAAATGGGGTGGGAGGCTGAAATGGGGTGGTAGGCCGCCGGGATGTAGAGGCCAGAAAAAAGTGGAGGCCGAAATGGGGTGGGAGGCTGAAACGGGGTGGGAGGATGGAGGGAATTAGAGGTCAGATAAAATTGGAGGCTAAAAAGGTGTGGGAGGCTGAAACGGGGTGGGAGGCCGGAGGGAAGTAGAGGCCAGAAAAATGTGGAGGATGAAAAGGTGTGGGAGGCTGAAATGGGGTGGGAGGCTGGAGGGAAGTAGAGGCCAGATAAAAATGGAGGCCGAAACGGGGTGGGAGGTCGGAGGAGATAGAGGCCAGAAAAAAGTGGAGGCTGAAATGGGGTGGGAGGCTGAAACAGGGTGGGAGCCTGGAGGGTAGTAGAGGCCAGAAAAAAGTGGAGGACGAAATGGGGTGGGAGGCTGAAACGGGGTGGGAGGATGGAGGGAATTAGAGGTCAGATAAAATTGGAGGCTAAAAAGGTGTGGGAGGCTGAAACGGGGTGGGAGGCCGGAGCGAAGTAGAAGCCAGAAAAAAGTGGAAGCCGAAACAGGGTGGGACTCTGAAAAGGGGTGGGAAGCCGGAGGGAAGTAGATACCGGAGAAAAAAGGGGAGGCGAAATGGGGTGGGAGGCTGAAATGGGGTGGGAGGCCCGAGGGAAGTAGAGACCAGAAAAAAGTGGAGGCCAAAATGGGGTGGGAGGATCACAAGGAGTGGGAGGCCAGATGGAAGTAGAGGCTAGAAAAAAGTGGGGGCCGAAATGGGGTGAAAGGCTGAAACGGGGTGGGAGACTGGGAGGAAGTAGAGGCCAGAAAACAGTGGAGGCCAAAACGGGGTGGGAGGCTGAAATGGAGTGGGAGGCCGGAGGGAAGTAGAGGCCAGAAAAAAGTGGAGGCCAAAACGGGGTGGGAGGCTGAAATGGGGTGGGAGGCCGGAGGGAAGTAGAGGCTAGAAAAAAGTGGAGGCCAAAACGGGGTGGGAGGCTGGTGGGAAGTAGAGGCCAGATAAAAGTGGAGACCAAAAAGGGGTGGGAGACCATAATGGGGTGGGAGGCTGGAGGGAAGTAGAGGCCAGAAAAAAGTGGACGTGAAATGGGGTGGGAGGTCAGAGAGAAGTAGAGGCCAGAAAAAAGTGGAGGCCAAAATGTGGTGGGAGGCTGAAATGGGGTGGGAGTCCGGAGGGAAGTAGAGGCCGGAAACAAGTGGAGGCCAAAAAGGGGTGGGAAGCTGAAATGGGGGTGGGAGGACAGAGGGAAGTAGAGGCCAGAAAAAAGTGGAGGCCAGAAAGGGGTGGGAGGCTGACACAGGATGGGAGGCCGGAGGGAAATAGAGAACAGAAAAAAGTCAAAACAGAAATGGGGTGGGAGGCTGAAACGGGGTAGCAGTCCACCGGGAAGTAGAGGCCAGAAAAAAGTGGAGGCTGAAGTGGGGTGGGAGGCTGAAACAGGGTGGGAGCCTGGAGGGTAGTAGAGGCCCAAAAAAAGTGGAGGCCGAAATGGGGTGGGAGGCTGAAACGGGGTGGGAAGACGGAGGGAAGTAGAGGCCAGAAAAATGTGGAGGATGAAAAGGTGTGGGAGGCTGAAATGGGGTGGGAGGCTGGAGGGAAGTAGATGCCAGAAAAAAGTGGAGGCAAAATGGGGTGAAAGGCTGAAATGGAGTGGGAGACCAGAGGGAAGTAGAGGCCGGAAACAAGTGGAGGCCGAAATGGGTTGGGAGATCAGAGGGAAGTAGAGGCCAGAAAAAAGTGGAGGCCGAAATGGGGTGTGAGGCCGGAGGGAAGTGGAGACCGGAGAAAAAAGTGGAGGCCAAAATGGGGTGGGAGGCCGAAGCGGGGTGGGAGGCCGGAGGGAAGTAGAGACCAGAAAAAAGTGGAGGACAAAATGGGGTGGGAGGCCGAAACGGGGTGGGAGGCTGGAAGGAAGTATAGGCCAGAAAAAAATGGAGGCCAAAATGGGGTGGGAGGCTGAAACGCGGTGGGAGGCCGGAGGGAAGTAGAGACCGGAGACAAAAGTGGAGGCCAAAATGGATTGGGAGGATGAAACGGGGTGGGAGTCCGGAGGGAAGTAGAGTCCAGCAAAAAATTGGAGGCCAAAATGGGGTGGGAGGCTGAAACAGGGTGGGAGGCCAGAGGGAAGTAGAGGCCAGATAAAATGGAGGCCAAAAAGGGGTGGGAGGCCATAACAGGGTGGGAGGCCAGAGGGAAGTAGAGGCCAGATAAAAGTGGAGACTAAAATGGGGTGGGAGGCTGAAATGGGGTGGGAGGCCGGAGAGAAGTAAGGCCAGAAAAATGTGGAGGCCAAAACGGGGTGGGAGGCTGAAACGGGGTGGGAGGCTGGAGGGAAGTAGAGGCCAGAAAAAAGTGGAGGCCAAAATGGGGTGAGAGGATCACAAACGGTGGGAGGCCATATGGAATTCGAGGCTAGAAAAAAGTGGGGGCCGAAGTGGGGTGAAAGGCTGAAACGGGGTGGGAGGCTGGGAGGAAGTAGAGGTCGGAGAAAAAAATGGAGGCTGAAAGATATGGGAGGCCAAAATAGGGTGGGAGGCTGAAATGGGGTGGGAGGCTGGAGGGAAGTAGAGGCCAGAAAAATGTGTAGGCCAAAAAGGGGTGGGAGGCCGGAGGGAAGTAAAAGCCAGATAAAAGTGGAGGCTGAAAAGAGGTGGGAGGTCGAAACAGGGTGGGAGTCTGGTGGGAAGTAGAGGCCAGATAAAAGTGGAGGCCAAAAAGGGGTGGGAGGCCATAACGGGGTTGTAGGCTGGAGGGAAGTAGAGGCCAGAAAAAAGTGGAGGCTGAAATGGGGTGGGAGGCTGAATCGGGGTGGGAGGCTTGCGGGAAGTAGAGGCCAGAAAAAAGTGGAAGCCGAAATGGGGTGGGAGGCTGAAATGGGGTGGGAGGCCCGAGGGAAGTAGAGACCAGAATAGAGGTCAAATTGGGGTGGGAGGCCGAAGCAGGGTGGGAGTCTGGTGGGAAGTAGAGGCCAGATAAAAGTGGAGGCCAAAAAGGGGTGGGAGTCCGAAACGGGGTGGGAGGCTGGAGGGAAGTAGAGGCCAGAAAAAAGTGGAGGACGAAATGGGTTGGGAGGCTGAAACGGAGTGGGAGGCTGGAGGGAAGTAGAGGCCAGAAAAAAGTGGAGGCCGAAATGGGGTGGGAGGCTGAAATGGGGTGGGAGACCGGAGGGAAGTAGAGGTCGGAAAGAAGTGGAGTCCAAAAAGTGGTGGGAGGCTGAAACGGGGTGGGAGGCTGGAGGGAAATAGAGGCCAGATAAAAGTGGAGGCCAAAAAGGGGTGGGAGTCTGAAAAGGGGTGGGATTCCGGAGGGAAGTAGATACCAGAGAAAAAAGGGGAGGCGAAATGGGGTGGGAGGCTGAAATGGTGTGGGAGGCCGGAGGGAAGTAGAGACCAGAAAAAAGTGGAGGCCGAAATGGGGTGGGAGGCTGGAGGGAAGTAGAGGCCAGAAAAATGTGGAGGACGAAATGGGGTGTGAGGCTGAAACGGGGTGGGAGGCTGGAGGGAAGTATAGGCCAGAAAAAAGTGGAGGCCAAAAAGAGGTGCGAGGCCATAACGGGGTGGGAGGCCAGAGGGAAGTAGAGCTCAGAAAAAAGTGGAGACCAAAAAGGGGTGGGAGGCTGGAGGGAAGTAGATGCCAGAAAAAAGTGAAGGCCGAAATGCGGTGTGAGGCTGAAACGGGGTGGGAGGCCAGAGGGAAGTAGATACCAGCTAAAAGTGGAGGCCGAAATGGGGTGGGAGGCTGAAATGGGGTGGGAGGCCGGAGGGAAGTAGAGACCGGAGACAAGTGGAGGCTGAAATAGGGTGGGAGTCTGAAACGGGGTTGGAGGCTGGAGGGAAGTAGAGGCCGGAAAAAAGTGGAGGCTGAAATGGGGTGGGAGGCTGAAATGGGGTGGTAGGCCGCCGGGATGTAGAGGCCAGAAAAAAGTGGAGGCCGAAATGGGGTGGGAGGCTGAAACGGGGTGGGAGGCCGGAGGGAAGTAGAGGCCAGAAAAATGTGGAGGATGAAAAGGTGTGGGAGGCTGAAATGGGGTGGGAGGCTGGAGGGAAGTAGAGGCCAGATAAAAATGGAGGCCGAAACGGGGTCGGAAGTCGGAGGAGATAGAGGCCAGAAAAAAGTGGAGGCTGAAATGGGGTGGGAGGCTGAAACAGGGTGGGAGACTGGAGGGTAGTAGAGGCCAGAAAAAAGTGGAGGCCAAAACGGGGTGGGAGGCTGAAACGGGGTGGGAGGCCGGAGGGAGGTAGAGGCCAGAAAAACGTGGAGGACGAAATGGGGTGGAAGGCCGAAACGGGGTGGGAGGCTGGAAGGAAGTATAGGCCAGAAAAAATTGGAGGCCGAAATGGGGTGGGAGGCTGAAACGGGGTGGGAGGCTGGAGGGAAGTAGAGGCCAGAAAAAAGTGGAGGCCAAAACGGGGTGGGAGGCTGAAACAAGGTTGGAGGCCGGAGGGAAGTAGAGGCCAAAAAAAAGTGGAGGCCAAAATGGGGTGGAAGGATCACAAGCATTGGGAGGCCAGATGTAATTCGAGGCTAGAAAAAAGTGGGGGCCGAAATGGGGTGGGAGGCTGAATCGGGGTGGGAGGCTTGAGGGAAGTAGAGGCCAGAAAAAAGTGCAGGCCAAAATGGGGTGGGAGGCTGAAGGGAAGTAGAGGCCAGAAAAAAGTGGAGGCTGAAATGAGGTGGGAAGCTGAAACGGGGTGGGAGGCCGGAGGGAAGTAGAGGCCAGAAAAAAGTGGAAGCCGAAATGGGGTGGGAGGCTGAAATGGGGTGGGAGGCCGGAGGGAAGTAGAGACCAGAATAGAGGTCAAATTGGGGTGGGAGGCTGAAGCGGGGTGGGAGTCTGGTGGGAAGTGGAGGCCAGATAAAAGTGGAGGCCAAAAAGGGGTGGGAGGCCGAAACGGGGTGTGAGGCTGGAGGGAAGTAGAGGCCAGAAAAAAGTGGAGGACGAAATGGGATGGGAGGCTGAAACGGGGTGGGAGGCCGGAGGGAAGTAGAGGCCAGAAAAATGTGGAGGATGGAAAGGTGTGGGAGGCTGAAATGGGGTGGGAGGCTGTAGGGAAGTAGAGGCCAGGTAAAAATGGAGGCCGAAACGGGGTGGGAGGTCGGAGGAGGTAGAGGCCAGAAAAAAGTGGAGGCTGAAATGGGGTGGGAGGCTGAAACAGGGTGGGAGCCTGGAGGGTAGTAGAGGCCAGGAAAACGTGGAGGCCAAAATGGGGTGGGAGGATCACAAGCGTTGGGAGGCCAGATGTAATTCGAGGCTAGAAAAAAGTGGGGGCCGAAATGGGGTGAAAGGCTGAAACGGGGTGGGAGACCGGAGGGAAGTAGAGGCCGGAAAGAAGTGGAGTCCAAAAAGTGGTGGGAGGCTGAAACGGGGTGGGAGGCTGGAGGGAAGTAGAGGCCAAATAAAAGTGGAGGCCAAAAAGGGGTGGGAGGCCAAAACAAGGTGGGAGTCTGAAGGGAAGTAGAGGCCAAAAAAAAGTGGAGGCCAAAATGGGGTGGGAGGATCACAAGCGGTGGGAGGCCAGATGGAAGTAGAGGCCAGAAAAAAGTGGAGGCTGAAAAGAGGTGGGAGGTCGAAACAGGGTGGGAGTCTGGTGGGAAGTACAGGCCAGATAAAAGTGGAGGCCAAAAAGGGGTGGGAGGCCATAACGGGGTGGTAGGCTGGAGGGAAGTAGAGGCCAGAAAAAAGTGGAGGCCGAAATGGGGTGGAAGGCCGTAACGGGGTGGGAGGCCGGAGGGAAGTAGAGCTCAGAAAAAAGTGGAGGCCAAAAAGGGGTGGAAGGCCGGAGGGAAATAAAAGCCAGATAAAAGTGGAGGCTGAAAAGAGGTGGGAGGTCGAAACAGGGTGGGAGTCTGGTGGGAAATAGAGGCCAGATAAAAGTGGAGGCCAAAAAGGGGTGGGAGGCCATAACGGGGTGGGAGGCTAGAGGGAAGTAGAGGCCAGAAAAAAGTGGAGGCTGAAAAAGGGTGGGAGGCTGAATCGGGGTGGGAGGCTTGAGGGAAGTAGAGGCCAGAAAGAAGTGGAAGCCAAAATGGGGTGGGAGGCTGAAATGGGGTGGGAGGCCGGAGGGAAGTAGACCTCAGAAAAAAGTGGAGGCCAAAATGGGGTGGGAGGATCACAAGCGGTGGGAGGCCAGATGGAAATAGAGGCTAAAAAAAAGTGGGGGCCGACATGGTCTGAAGGGCGGAAACGGAGTGGGAGACTGGGAGGAAGTAGAGGCCAGAGAAAAAAATGGAGGCTGAAAGATGTGGGAGGCTAAAACGGGGTGGGAGACTGGAGGGAAGTAGAGGCCAGAAAAAAGTGGAAGCTAAAATGGGGTGGGAGGCTGAAACAGGGTGGGAGGTCGGAGGGAAGCAGAGGCCAGAAAATAGTGGAGGCCAAAATGGGGTGGGAGGCTGAAATGGGGTGGGAGGCTGGAGGGAAGTAGAGGCCAGATAAAAGTGGAGGCCAAAACGGTGTGGGAGGCCATAATGGGGTGGGAGGCTGGAGGGAAGTAGAGGCCAGAAAAAAATGGGGGCCGAAATGGGGTGGGAGGCTGAAACGGGGTGGGAGGCTGAAACGGGGTGGGAGGCTGGGAGGAAGTAGAGGCCGGAGAAAAAAATGGAGGCTGAACGATGTGGGAGGCTGAAACGGGGTGGGAGGCCGGAGGGAAGTAGAGGCCAGAAAAAAGTGGAGGCTGAAATGGGGTGGGAGGCTGAAACAGGGTGGGAGGTCAGAAGGAAGTAGAGGCCAGAAAAAATTGGAGGCCAAAACGGGGTGGGAGGCCGGAGGGAAGTAAAAGCCAGATAAAAGTGGAGGCTGAAAAGAGGTGGGAGGTTGAAACAGGGTGGGAGCCTGGAGGGTAGTAGAGGCCAGAAAAAAGTGGAGGCCGAAATGGGGTGGGAGGCTGAAACGGGGTGGGAGGCTGGAGGGAAGTAGAGGCCAGAAAAAAGTGGAGGCTGAAATGGGGTGGGAGGCTGAAATGGGGTGGTAGGCCACCGGGATGTAGAGGCCAGAAAAAAGTGGAGGCCGAAATGGGGTGGGAGGCTGAAACGGGGTGGGAGGCCGGAGGGAAGTAGAGGCCAGAAAAATGTGGAGGATGAAAAGGTGTGGGAGGCTGAAATGGGGTGGGAGGCTGGAGGGAAGTAGAGGCCAGATAAAAATGGAGGCCGAAACGGGGTCGGAAGTCGGAGGAGATAGAGGCCAGAAAAAAGTGGAGGCTGAAATGGGGTGGGAGGCTGAAACGGGGTGGGAGGCCGGAGGGAAGTAGAGGCCAGAAAAATGTGGAGGATGAAAAGGTGTGGGAGGCTGAAATGGGGTGGGAGGCCGGAGGGAGGTAGAGGCCAGAAAAACGTGGAGGACGAAATGGGGTGGAAGGCCGAAACGGGGTGGGAGGCTGGAAGGAAGTATAGGCCAGAAAAAAGTGGAGGCCGAAATGGGGTGGGAGGCTGAAACGGGGTGGGAGGCTGGGAGGAAGAAGAGGCCGGAGAAAAAGATGGAGGCTGAAAGATGTGGGAGGCCAAAACAGGGTGGGAGGCTGAAATCGGGTGGGAGGCTGTAGGGAAGTAGAGGCCAGAAAAAAGTGGAGGCTGAAAAGAGGTGGGAGGTCGAAACAGGGTGGGAGTCTGGTGGGAAGTACAGGCCAGATAAAAGTGGAGGCCAAAAAGGGGTGGGAGGCCATAACGGGGTGGTAGGCTGGAGGGAAGTAGAGGCCAGAAAAAAGTGGAGGCTGAAATGGGGTGGGAGGCTGAATCGGGGTGGGAGGCTTGAGGGAAGAAGAGGCCAGAAAAAAGTGGAGGCCGAAATGGGGTGGGAGGCCGTAACGGGGTGGGAGGCCGGAGGGAAGTAGAGCTCAGAAAAAAGTGGAGGCCAAAATGGGGTGGGAGGCTGAAGGCAAGTAGAGGCCAGAAAAAAGTGGAGGCCGAAATGGGGTGGGAGCCTGAAACAGGGTGGGAGGCCGGAGGGAAGTAGAGGCCAGAATAGAGGTCAAATTGGGGTGGGAGGCTGAAGCGGGGTGGGAGTCTGGTGGGAAGTAGAGGCCAGATAAAAGTGGAGGCCAAAAAGGGGTGGGAGGCTGAAACGGGGTGGGAGTCCGGAGGGAAGTAGAGTCCAGCAAAAAATTGGAGGCCAAAATGGGGTGGGAGGCTGAAACAGGGTGGGAGGCCGGAGGGAAGTAGAGGCCAGATAAAATGGAGGCCAAAAAGGGGTGGGAGGCCATAACAGGGTGGGAGGCCAGAGGGAAGTAGTGGCCAGATAAAAGTGGAGACTAAAATGGGGTGGGAGGCTGAAATGGGGTGGGAGGCCGGAGAGAAGTAAGGCCAGAAAAAAGTGGAGGCCAAAACGGGGTGGGAGGCTGAAACGGGGTGGGAGGCTGGAGGGAAGTAGAGGCCAGAAAAAAGTGGAGGCCAAAATGGGGTGAGAGGATCACAAACGGTGGGAGGCCATATGGAATTCGAGGCTAGAAAAAAGTGGGGGCCGAAGTGGGGTGAAAGGCTGAAACGGGGTGGGAGGCTGGGAGGAAGTAGAGGTCGGAGAAAAAAATGGAGGCTGAAAGATGTGGGAGGCCAAAATAGGGTGGGAGGCTGAAACGGGGTGGGAGGCTGGAGGGAAGTAGAGGCCAGAAAAATGTGTAGGCCAAAAAGGGGTGGGAGGCCGGAGGGAAGTAAAAGCCAGATAAAAGTGGAGGCTGAAAAGAGGTGGGAGGTCGAAACAGGGTGGGAGTCTGGTGGGAAGTAGAGGCCAGATAAAAGTGGAGGCCAAAAAGGGGTGGGAGGCCATAACGGGGTGGTAGGCTGGAGGGAAGTAGAGGCCAGAAAAAAGTGGAGGCTGAAATGGGGTGGGAGGCTGAATCGGGGTGGGAGGCTTGCGGGAAGTAGAGGCCAGAAAAAAGTGGAAGCCGAAATGGGGTGGGAGGCTGAAATGGGGTGGGAGGCCCGAGGGAAGTAGAGACCAGAATAGAGGTCAAATTGGGGTGGGAGGCCGAAGCAGGGTGGGAGTCTGGTGGGAAGTAGAGGCCAGATAAAAGTGGAGGCCAAAAAGGGGTGGGAGTCCGAAACGGGGTGGGAGGCTGGAGGGAAGTAGAGGCTAGAAAAAAGTGGAGGACGAAATGGGTTGGGAGGCTGAAACGGAGTGGGAGGCTGGAGGGAAGTAGAGGCCAGAAAAAAGTGGAGGCCGAAATGGGGTGGGAGGCTGAAATGGGGTGGGAGACCGGAGGGAAGTAGAGGTCGGAAAGAAGTGGAGTCCAAAAAGTGGTGGGAGGCTGAAACGGGGTGGGAGGCTGGAGGGAAATAGAGGCCAGATAAAAGTGGAGGCCAAAAAGGGGTGGGAGTCTGAAAAGGGGTGGGATTCCGGAGGGAAGTAGATACCGGAGAAAAAAGGGGAGGCGAAATGGGGTGGGAGGCTGAAATGGTGTGGGAGGCCGGAGGGAAGTAGAGACCAGAAAAAAGTGGAGGCCGAAATGGGGTGGGAGGCTGGAGGGAAGTAGAGGCCAGAAAAATGTGGAGGACGAAATGGGGTGTGAGACTGAAACGGGGTGGGAGGCTGGAGGGAAGTATAGGCCAGAAAAAAGTGGAGGCCAAAAAGAGGTGCGAGGCCATAACAGGGTGGGAGGCCAGAGGGAAGTAGAGCTCAGAAAAAAGTGGAGACCAAATAGGGGTGGGAGGCTGGAGGGAAGTAGATGCCAGAAAAAAGTGAAGGCCGAAATGCGGTGTGAGGCTGAAACGGGGTGGGAGGCCAGAGGGAAGTAGATACCAGCTAAAAGTGGAGGCCGAAATGGGGTGGGAGGCTGAAATGGGGTGGGAGGCCGGAGGGAAGTAGAGACCGGAGACAAGTGGAGGCTGAAATAGGGTGGGAGTCTGAAACGGGGTTGGAGGCTGGAGGGAAGTAGAGGCCGGAAAAAAGTGGAGGCCAAAAAGAGGTGGGAGACCATAACGGGGTGGGAGGCCGGAGGGAAGTAGAGCTCAGAAAAAAGTGGAGGCCAAAATGGGGTGGGAGGCTGGAGGGAAGTAGAGGCCAGAAAAAAGTTGAGGACGAAATGGGGTGGGAGGCTGGAGGGAAGTAGAGGCCAGATAAAATTGGAGGCTGAAAAGGTGTGGGAGGCTGAAACGGGGTGGAAGGCCGGAGCGATGTCGAAGCCAGAAAAAAGTGGAAGCCGAAACGGGGTGGGACTCTGAAAAGGGGTGGGAGGCCGGAGGGAAGTAGATACCGGAAAAAAAGGGGAGGCGAAATGGGGTGGGAGGCTGAAATGGGGTGGGAGGCCCGAGGGAAGTAGAGACCAGAAAAAAGTGGAGGCCAAAATGGGGTGGGAGGCCGGAGGGAAATAAAAGCCAGATAAAAGTGGAGGCTGAAAAGAGGTGGGAGGTCGAAACAGGGTGGGAGTCTGGTGGGAAATAGAGGCCAGATAAAAGTGGAGGCCAAAAAGGGGTGGGAGGCCATATCGGGGTGGGAGGCTGGAGGGAAGTAGAGGCCAGAAAAAAGTGGAGGCTGAAAAAGGGTGGGAGGCTGAATCGGGGTGGGAGGCTTGAGGGAAGTAGAGGCCAGAAAGAAGTGGAAGCCAAAATGTGGTGGGAGGCTGAAATGGGGTGGGAGGCCGGAGGGAAGTAGACCTCAGAAAAAAGTGGAGGCCAAAATGGGGTTGGAGGATCACAAGCGGTGGGAGGCCAGATGGAAATAGAGGCTAAAAAAAAGTGGGGGCCGACATGGTCTGAAAGGCGGAAACGGAGTGGGAGACTGGGAGGAAGTAGAGGCCAGAGAAAAAAATGGAGGCTGAAAGATGTGGGAGGCTAAAACGGGGTGGGAGGCTGGAGGGAAGTAGAGGCCAGAAAAAAGTGGAGGCTAAAATGGGGTGGGAGGCTGAAACAGGGTGGGAGGTCGGAGGGAAGCAGAGGCCAGAAAATAGTGGAGGCCAAAATGGGGTGGGAGGCTGAAATGGGGTGGGAGACTGGAGGGAAGTAGAGGCCAGATAAAAGTGGAGGCCAAAACGGTGTGGGAGGCCATAATGGGGTGGGAGGCTGGAGGGAAGTAGAGGCCAGAAAAAAATGGGGGCCGAAATGGGGTGGGAGGCTGAAACGGGGTGGGAGGCTGAAACGGGGTGGGAGGCTGGGAGGAAGTAGAGGCCGGAGAAAAAAATGGAGGCTGAACGATGTGGGAGGCTGAAACGGGGTGGGAGTCCGGAGGGAAGTAGAGGCCAGAAAAAAGTGGAGGCTGAAATGGGGTGGGAGGCTGAAACAGGGTGGGAGGTCAGAGGGAAGTAGAGGCCAGAAAAAAGTGGAGGCCAAAACGGGGTGGGAGGCTGAAACGGGGTGGGAGGCCGGAGGGAAGTAGAGGCCAGAAAAATGTGGAGGATGAAAAGGTGTGGGAGGCTGAAATGGGGTGGGAGGCTGGAGGGAAGTAGAGGCCAGATAAAAATGGAGGCCGAAACGGGGTCGGAAGTCGGAGGAGATAGAGGCCAGAAAAAAGTGGAGGCCGAAATGGGGTGGGAGCCTGAAACAGGGTGGGCGGCCGGAGGGAATTAGAGGCCAGAAAAAAGTGGAGGCCGAAATGGGGTGGGAGGCTGAAATGGGGTGGGAGGCCGGAGGGAAGTAGAGACCAGAATAGAGGTCAAATTGGGGTGGGAGTCTGAAGCGGGGTGGGAGTCTGGTGGGAAGTAGAGTCCAGATAAAAGTGGAGGCCAAAAAGGGGTGGGAGGCTGAAACGGGGTGGGAGTCCGGAGGGAAGTAGAGTCCAGCAAAAAATTGGAGGCCAAAATGGGGTGGGAGGCTGAAACAGGGTGGGAGGCCGGAGGGAAGTAGAGGCCAGATAAAATGGAGGCCAAAAAGGGGTGGGAGGCCATAACAGGGTGGGAGGCCAGAGGGAAGTAGAGGCCAGATAAAAGTGGAGACTAAAATGGGGTGGGAGGCTGAAATGGGGTGGGAGGCCGGAGAGAAGTAAGGCCAGAAAAAAGTGGAGGCCAAAACGGGGTGGGAGGCTGAAACGGGGTGGGAGGCTGGGAGGAAGTAGAGGTCGGAGAAAAAAATGGAGGCTGAAAGATGTGGGAGGCCAAAATAGGGTGGAAGGCTGAAATGGGGTGGGAGGCTGGAGGGAAGTAGAGGCCAGAAAAATGTGTAGGCCAAAAAGGGGTGGGAGGCCGGAGGGAAGTAAAAGCCAGATAAAAGTGGAGGCTGAAAAGAGGTGGGAGGTCGAAACAGGGTGGGAGTCTGGTGGGAAGTAGAGGCCAGATAAAAGTGGAGGCCAAAAAGGGGTGGGAGTCCGAAACGGGGTGGGAGGCTGGAGGGAAGTAGAGGCTAGAAAAAAGTGGAGGACGAAATGGGTTGGGAGGCTGAAACGGAGTGGGAGGCTGGAGGGAAGTAGAGGCCAGAAAAAAGTGGAGGCCGAAATGGGGTGGGAGGCTGAAATGGGGTGGGAGACCGGAGGGAAGTAGAGGTCGGAAAGAAGTGGAGTCCAAATAGTGGTGGGAGGCTGAAACGGGGTGGGAGGCTGGAGGGAAATAGAGGCCAGATAAAAGTGGAGGCCAAAAAGGGGTGGGAGTCTGAAAAGGGGTGGGATTCCGGAGGGAAGTAGATACCAGAGAAAAAAGGGGAGGCAAAATGGGGTGGGAGGCTGAAATGGTGTGGGAGGCCGGAGGGAAGTAGAGACCAGAAAAAAGTGGAGGCCGAAATGGGGTGGGAGGCTGAAATGGGGTGGGAGACCGGAGGGAAGTAGAGGCCGGAAACAAGTGGAGTCCAAAAAGTGGTGGGAGGCTGAAACGGGGTGGGAGGCTGGAGGGAAGTAGAGGCCAGATAAAAGTGGAGGCCAAAATGGGGTGGGAGGCCAAAACAAGGTGGGAGTCTGAAGGGAAGTAGAGGCCAAAAAAAAGTGGAGGCCAAAATGGGGTGGGAGGATCACAAGCGGTGGGAGGCCAGAGGGAAGTAGAGCCTAGAAAAAAGTGGGGGCTGAAATGGGATGAAAGACTGAAACGGGGTGGGAGGCTGGAAGGAACTACAGGCCGGAGAAAAAAATGGAGGTAGAAAAGATGTGGGAGGTCGAAACGGAGTGGGAGGCCGGAGGGAATTAGAGGCCAGAAAACAGTGGAGACCAAAATGGGGTGGGAAGCTGAAGGGAAGTAGAGGCCAGAAAAAAGTGGAAGCTGAAATGGGGTGGGAGGCTGAAACGGGGTGGGAGGCTGGAGGGAAGTAGAGGCCAGAAAAAAGTGGAGGCCAAAAAGGGGTGGGAGGCTGAAACGGGGTGGGAGACCGGAGGGAAGTAGAGGCCGGAAACAAGTGGAGTCCAAAAAGTGGTGGGAGGCTGAAACGGGGTCGGAGGCTGGAGGGAAGTAGAGGCCAGATAAAAGTGGAGACTGAAATGGGGTAGGAGGCTGAAACGGGGTGGGAGGCCGGAGAGAAGTAAGGCCAGAAAAAAGTGGAGGCCGAAATGGGGTGGGAGGCTGAAACGGGGTGGGAGGCTGGAGGGAAGTAGAGGCCAGAAAAAAGTGGAGGCCAAAACGGGGTGGGAGGCTGAAACAGGGTGGGAGGCCGGAGGGAAGTAGAGGCCAAAAAAAAGTGGAGGCCAAAATGGGGTGGGAGGATCACAAGCGGTGGGAGGCCGGAGGGAATTCGAGGCTAGAAAAAAGTGGGGGCCGAAATGGGGTGAAAGGCTGAAACGGGGTGGGAAGCTGGGAGGAAGTAGAGGCCGGAGAAAAAAATGGAGGCTGAAAGATGTGGGAGACCAAAACAGGGTGGGAGGCCGGAGGGAATTAGAGGCCAGAAAAAAGTGGAGACCAAAATGGGGTGGGAGGCCGGAGGGAAGTACAAGCCAGATAAAAGTGGGGGCCGAAAAAGGGTGGGAGGCCGAAACAGGGTGGGAGGCTGGTGGGAAGTAGAGGCCAGATAAAAGTGGAGGCCAAAAAGGGGTGGGAGGCTGAAACGGGGTGGGAGGCTGGAGGGAAGTATAGGCCAGAAAAATTGGGGGCCGAAATGGGGTGGGAGGCTGAAATGGGGTGGGATACCGCAGGGAAGTAGAGGCCGCAGAGAAGTGGAGGCCAAAACGGGGTGGGAGGCTGAAACGGCGTGGGAGGCTGGAGGGAAGTAGAGGCTTGACTAAAGTGGAGGCCAAAATGGGGTGGGATACCAGAGGGAAGTAGAAGCCAGAAAAAAGTGGAAGCCGAAATGGGGTGGGAGGCTGGGAGGAAGTAGAGGCCGGAGAAAAAAATGGAGGCTGAAAGATGTGGGAGGCTGAAACGGGGTGGGAGGTCGGAGGGAAGTAGAGGCCAGAAATATGTGGAGGCCAAAATGGGGTGGGAGGCCGTAGGGAAGTAAAAGCCAGATAAAAGTGGAGGCTGAAAAGAGGTGGGAGGTTGAAACAGGGTGGGAGCCTGGAGGGCAGTAGAGGCCAGAAAAAATTGGAGGCCGAAATGGGGTGGGAGGCTGAAACGCGGTGGGAGGTAGGAGGAAAGTAGAGGCCAGAAAAAAGTGGAGGCCGAAATGCAGTGGGAGGCTGAAACACGGTGGGAGGTCGGAGGGAAGTAGAGGCCAGAAAATAGTGGAGACCAAAACGGGGTGGGAGGCTGAAATGGGGTGGGAGGCCGGAGGGAAGTAGAGGCCAGAAAAAAGTGGAGGCCGAATCAAGGTGGGAGGCTGAAATGGGGTGGGAGGCCGGAGAGAAGTAAGGCGAGAAAAAAATGGAGGCCGAAATGGGGTGGAAGGCTGAAACGGGGTGGGAGGCTGAAACGGGGTTGGAG
The DNA here is from genome assembly GCA_030819815.1 of Strix occidentalis. Classification (NCBI taxonomy): domain Eukaryota; kingdom Metazoa; phylum Chordata; class Aves; order Strigiformes; family Strigidae; genus Strix; species Strix occidentalis. Next base: position 11,891 of record JASWHU010000350.1, on the reverse strand, counting down.
GCTGGGAGGAAGTAGAGGCCGGAGAAAAAAATGGAGGCCAAAACGGGGTGGCAGGCTGGAGGGAAGTAGAGACCAGAAAAAAGTGGAGGACGAAATGGGGTGGGAGGCTGAAACGGGGTGGGAGGCCGGAGGGAAGTAGAGACCAGAAAAAAGTGGAGGACGAAATGGGGTGGGAGGCCGAAACGGGGTGGGAGGCTGGAAGGAAGTATAGGCCAGAAAAAAATGGAGGCCAAAATGGGGTGGGAGGCTGAAACGCGGTGGGAGGCCGGAGGGAAGTAGAGACCGGAGACAAAAGTGGAGGCCAAAATGGGGTGGGAGGCTGAAACGGGGTGGGAGGCTGGAATGAAGTAGAGGCCAGAAAAAAATTGGAGGCCAAAACGGGGTGGGAGGCTGAAACAGGGTGGGAGGCCGGAGGGAAGTAAAGGCCAGATAAAATGGAGGCCAAAAAGGGGTGGGAGGCCATAACAGGGTGGGAGGCCTGAGGGAAGTAGAGGCCAGAAAAAAGTGGAGACTAAAATGGGGTGGGAGGCTGAAACAGTGTGGGAGACCGGATGGAAGTAGAGGCCGGAAACAAGTGGAGTCCAAAAAGTGGTGGGAGGCTGAAACGGGGTGGGAGGCTGGTGGGAAGTAGAGGCCAGAAAAAAGTGGAGGCCAAAAAGGGGTGGGAGGCCGGAGGGAAGTAAAAGCTAGATAAAAGTGGAGGCTGAAAAGAGGTGGGAGGTCGAAACAGGGTGGGAGTCTGGTGGGAAGTAGAGGCCAGATAAAAGTGGAGGCTGAAATGGGATGAAAGGCTGAAACGGGGTGGGGGGGCTGGAAGGAACTACAGGCCGGAGAAACAAATGGAGGTAGAAAAGATGTGGGAGGCCGAAACGGAGTGGGAGGCCAGAGGGAATTAGAGGCCAGAAAAAAGTGGAGGTCGAAAAGGGGTGCGAGGCCGGAACAGGGTGGGAGGCTGGTAGGAAGTAGAGGCCAGATAAAAGTGGAGGCCAAAAAGGGGTGGGAGGCCATAACGGGGTGGGAGGCTGGAGGGAAGTAAAGGCAAGAAAAAAGTGGGGGCCGCAATGCGGTGGGAGGCTGAAACGCGGAGGGAGGCTGGAGGGAAGTAGAGACCGGAGAAAAAAGTGGAGGCCAAAAAGGGGTGGGAGGCTGAAACGGGGTGGGAGGCCGGAAGGAAGTAGAAGCTAGAAAAAAGTGGAAGCCGAAATGGGGTGGGAGTCTGAAAAGGGGTGGGAGGCTGGAGGAAAGTAGCTACCGGAGAAAAAGGGGAGGCGAAATGGGGTGGGAGGCTGAAACAGGGTGGGAGGCCGGAGGGAAGTAGAGGCCAGATAAAATTTGAGGCTGAAAAGGTGTGGGAGGCTGAAACGGGGTGGGAGGCCGGAGGGAAGTAGAAGCTAGAAAAAAACTGGAAGCCGAAATGGGGTGGGAGGCTGAAATGGGGTGGGATACCGCAGGGAAGTAGACACCAGAAAAAAGTGGAGGCCAAAACGGGGTGGGAGGCTGAAACGGGGTGGGAGGCTGGAGGGAAGTAGGGGCCAGAAAAAAGTGGAGGTCGAAATGGGGTGGGAGGCTGAAATGGGGTGGGAGGCCGGAGGGCAGTAGAGGCCAGAAAAAAGTGGAGGCCAAATAGGGGTGCGAGGCCATAACGGGGTGGGAGGCCGGAGGGAAGTAGAGACGGGAGACAAGTGGAGACCAAAATGGGGTGGGAGTCTGAAACGGGGTGGGAGGCTGGAGGGAAGTAGAGGCCGGAAAAAAGTGGAGGCCAAAAAGAGGCGGGAGACCGTAACGGGGTGGGAGGCCGGAGGGAAGTAGAGCTCAGAAAAAAGTGGAGGCCAAAATGGGGTGGGAGGCTGGAGGGAAGTAGAGGCCAGAAAAAAGTGGAGGCCGAAATGGGGTGGGAGGCTGAAACGGGGTGGGAGGCTGGAGGGAAGTAGAGGCCAGATAAAATTGGAGGCTGAAAATGTGTGGGAAGCTGAAACGGGGTGGAAGGCCGGAGCAATGTCGAAGCCAGTAAAAAGTGGAAGCCGAAACGGGGTGGGACTCTGAAAAGGGGTTGGAGGCCGGAGGGAAGTAGATACCGGAGAAAAAAGGGGAGGGAAATGGGGTGGGAGGCTGAAATGGGGTGGGAGGCCCGAGGGAAGTAGAGACCAGAAAAAAGTGGAGGCCAAAAGGGGGTGGGAGGCTGAAATGGGGTGGGAGACCAGAGGGAATTAGAGGCCGGAAACAAGTGGATGCCAAAAAGGGGTGGGAGGCTGAAATGGGGTGGGAGGCTGGAGGGAAGTAGAGGCCAGAAAAAAGTGGACGCCAAAACGGGGTGGGAGGCCGAAACAGGGTGGGAGGCTGAAACAGGGTGGGTGTTCGAAACAGGGTGGGAGGCCGGAGGGAAGTAGAAGCCAGAAAAAAGTGGAGGCCGAAATGGGGTGGGAGGCTGAAATGGGGTGGGAGGCCGGAGGGAAGTAGATACCGGAGAAAAAAGGGGAGGCGAAATGGGGTGGGAGGCTGAAATGGGGTGGGAGGCTGGAGGGAAGTAGACACCAGAAAAAAGTGGAGGCCAAAATGGGGTGGCGGGCTGAAACGGGGTGGGAGGCTGGAGGGAAGTAGAGGCCAGAAAAAAGTGGAGGACAAAATGGGGTGGGAGGCTGAAACGGGGTGGGAGGCCGCCGTGAAGTAGAGGCCAGAAAAAAGTGGAGGCCGAAATGGGGTGGGAGGCTGAAACGGGGTGGGAGGCTGGAAGGAAGTAGAGGCCAGATAAAAGTGGAGGCCAAAATGGGGTAGGAGGCCGGAGGGAAGTAGAGAGTGGAGAAAAAAGTGGAGGCCAAAATGGGGTGGGAGGCCGAAACAGGGTGGGAGGCTGAAACAGGGTGGGAGGCCGAAACAGGGTGTGAGGCCGGAGGGAAGTAGAAGCCAGAAAAAAGTGGAGGCCGAAATGGGGTGGGAGGCTGAAATGGGGTGGGAGGCCGGAACGAAGTAGATACCGGAGAAAAAAGGGGAGGCGAAATGGGGTGGGAGGCTGAAATGGGGTGGGAGGCTGAAATGGGGTGGGAGGCTGGAGGGAAGTAGACACCAGAAAAAAGTGGAGGCCAAAATGGGGTGGCAGGCTGAAACGGGGTGGGAGGCTGGAGGGAAGTAGAGGCCAGAAAAAAGTGGAGGACAAAATTGGGTAGGAGGCTGAAACGGGGTGGGAGGCTGGAGGGAAGTAGAGGCCAGAAAAAAGTGGAGGCCGAAATGGGGTGGGAGGCTGAAACGGGGTGGGAGGCTGGAAGGAAGTAGAGGCCAGATAAAAGTGGAGGCCAAAATGGGGTGGGAGGCCGGAGGGAAGTAGAGAGTGGAGAAAAAAGTGGAGCAGAAAATGGGGTGGGAGGATCACAAGCGGTGGGAGGCCAGATGGAAGTAGAGACCAGAAAAAAGTGGAGGTGAAATGGGGTGGGAGTTCAGAGGGAAGTAGAGGCCAGAAAAAAGTGGATACCAAAATGGGGTGGGAGGCTGAAACGGGGTGGGAGGCTGGGAGGAAGTAGAGACCGGAGAAAAATGTGGAGGCCGAAATGGGGTGGGAGGCTGGAGGGAAGTAGAAGCCAGATAAAAGTGGAGGCCGAAAAGGGGTGGGAGGCTGAAATGGGGTGGGAGGCTGGAGGGAAGTAGAGGCCAGAAAAATGTGTAGGCCAAAAAGGGGTGGGAGGCCGGAGGGAAGTAAAAGCCAGATAAAAGTGGAGGCTGAAAAGAGGTGGGAGGTCGAAACAGGGTGGGAGTCTGGTGGGAAGTAGAGGCCAGATAAAAGTGGAGGCCAAAAAGGGGTGGGAGTCCGAAACGGGGTGGGAGGCTGGAGGGAAGTAGAGGCTAGAAAAAAGTGGAGGACGAAATGGGTTGGGAGGCTGAAACGGAGTGGGAGGCTGGAGGGAAGTAGAGGCCAGAAAAAAGTGGAGGCCGAAATGGGGTGGGAGGCTGAAATGGGGTGGGAGACCGGAGGGAAGTAGAGGTCGGAAAGAAGTGGAGTCCAAATAGTGGTGGGAGGCTGAAACGGGGTGGGAGGCTGGAGGGAAATAGAGGCCAGATAAAAGTGGAGGCCAAAAAGGGGTGGGAGTCTGAAAAGGGGTGGGATTCCGGAGGGAAGTAGATACCAGAGAAAAAAGGGGAGGCAAAATGGGGTGGGAGGCTGAAATGGTGTGGGAGGCCGGAGGGAAGTAGAGACCAGAAAAAAGTGGAGGCCGAAATGGGGTGGGAGGCTGAAATGGGGTGGGAGACCGGAGGGAAGTAGAGGCCGGAAACAAGTGGAGTCCAAAAAGTGGTGGGAGGCTGAAACGGGGTGGGAGGCTGGAGGGAAGTAGAGGCCAGATAAAAGTGGAGGCCAAAATGGGGTGGGAGGCCAAAACAAGGTGGGAGTCTGAAGGGAAGTAGAGGCCAAAAAAAAGTGGAGGCCAAAATGGGGTGGGAGGATCACAAGCGGTGGGAGGCCAGAGGGAAGTAGAGCCTAGAAAAAAGTGGGGGCTGAAATGGGATGAAAGACTGAAACGGGGTGGGAGGCTGGAAGGAACTACAGGCCGGAGAAAAAAATGGAGGTAGAAAAGATGTGGGAGGTCGAAACGGAGTGGGAGGCCGGAGGGAATTAGAGGCCAGAAAACAGTGGAGACCAAAATGGGGTGGGAAGCTGAAGGGAAGTAGAGGCCAGAAAAAAGTGGAAGCTGAAATGGGGTGGGAGGCTGAAACGGGGTGGGAGGCTGGAGGGAAGTAGAGGCCAGAAAAAAGTGGAGGCCAAAAAGGGGTGGGAGGCTGAAACGGGGTGGGAGACCGGAGGGAAGTAGAGGCCGGAAACAAGTGGAGTCCAAAAAGTGGTGGGAGGCTGAAACGGGGTCGGAGGCTGGAGGGAAGTAGAGGCCAGATAAAAGTGGAGACTGAAATGGGGTAGGAGGCTGAAACGGGGTGGGAGGCCGGAGAGAAGTAAGGCCAGAAAAAAGTGGAGGCCGAAATGGGGTGGGAGGCTGAAACGGGGTGGGAGGCTGGAGGGAAGTAGAGGCCAGAAAAAAGTGGAGGCCAAAACGGGGTGGGAGGCTGAAACAGGGTGGGAGGCCGGAGGGAAGTAGAGGCCAAAAAAAAGTGGAGGCCAAAATGGGGTGGGAGGATCACAAGCGGTGGGAGGCCGGAGGGAATTCGAGGCTAGAAAAAAGTGGGGGCCGAAATGGGGTGAAAGGCTGAAACGGGGTGGGAAGCTGGGAGGAAGTAGAGGCCGGAGAAAAAAATGGAGGCTGAAAGATGTGGGAGACCAAAACAGGGTGGGAGGCCGGAGGGAATTAGAGGCCAGAAAAAAGTGGAGACCAAAATGGGGTGGGAGGCCGGAGGGAAGTACAAGCCAGATAAAAGTGGGGGCCGAAAAAGGGTGGGAGGCCGAAACAGGGTGGGAGGCTGGTGGGAAGTAGAGGCCAGATAAAAGTGGAGGCCAAAAAGGGGTGGGAGGCTGAAACGGGGTGGGAGGCTGGAGGGAAGTATAGGCCAGAAAAATTGGGGGCCGAAATGGGGTGGGAGGCTGAAATGGGGTGGGATACCGCAGGGAAGTAGAGGCCGCAGAGAAGTGGAGGCCAAAACGGGGTGGGAGGCTGAAACGGCGTGGGAGGCTGGAGGGAAGTAGAGGCTTGACTAAAGTGGAGGCCAAAATGGGGTGGGATACCAGAGGGAAGTAGAAGCCAGAAAAAAGTGGAAGCCGAAATGGGGTGGGAGGCTGGGAGGAAGTAGAGGCCGGAGAAAAAAATGGAGGCTGAAAGATGTGGGAGGCTGAAACGGGGTGGGAGGTCGGAGGGAAGTAGAGGCCAGAAATATGTGGAGGCCAAAATGGGGTGGGAGGCCGTAGGGAAGTAAAAGCCAGATAAAAGTGGAGGCTGAAAAGAGGTGGGAGGTTGAAACAGGGTGGGAGCCTGGAGGGCAGTAGAGGCCAGAAAAAATTGGAGGCCGAAATGGGGTGGGAGGCTGAAACGCGGTGGGAGGTAGGAGGAAAGTAGAGGCCAGAAAAAAGTGGAGGCCGAAATGCAGTGGGAGGCTGAAACACGGTGGGAGGTCGGAGGGAAGTAGAGGCCAGAAAATAGTGGAGACCAAAACGGGGTGGGAGGCTGAAATGGGGTGGGAGGCCGGAGGGAAGTAGAGGCCAGAAAAAAGTGGAGGCCGAATCAAGGTGGGAGGCTGAAATGGGGTGGGAGGCCGGAGAGAAGTAAGGCGAGAAAAAAATGGAGGCCGAAATGGGGTGGAAGGCTGAAACGGGGTGGGAGGCTGAAACGGGGTTGGAGGCTGGGAGGAAGTAGAGGCCGGAGAAAAAAATGGAGGCCAAAACGGGGTGGCAGGCTGGAGGGAAGTAGAGACCAGAAAAAAGTGGAGGACGAAATGGGGTGGGAGGCTGAAACGGGGTGGGAGGCCGGAGGGAAGTAGAGACCAGAAAAAAGTGGAGGACGAAATGGGGTGGGAGGCCGAAACGGGGTGGGAGGCTGGAAGGAAGTATAGGCCAGAAAAAAATGGAGGCCAAAATGGGGTGGGAGGCTGAAACGCGGTGGGAGGCCGGAGGGAAGTAGAGACCGGAGACAAAAGTGGAGGCCAAAATGGGGTGGGAGGCTGAAACGGGGTGGGAGGCTGGAATGAAGTAGAGGCCAGAAAAAAATTGGAGGCCAAAACGGGGTGGGAGGCTGAAACAGGGTGGGAGGCCGGAGGGAAGTAAAGGCCAGATAAAATGGAGGCCAAAAAGGGGTGGGAGGCCATAACAGGGTGGGAGGCCTGAGGGAAGTAGAGGCCAGAAAAAAGTGGAGACTAAAATGGGGTGGGAGGCTGAAACAGTGTGGGAGACCGGATGGAAGTAGAGGCCGGAAACAAGTGGAGTCCAAAAAGTGGTGGGAGGCTGAAACGGGGTGGGAGGCTGGTGGGAAGTAGAGGCCAGAAAAAAGTGGAGGCCAAAAAGGGGTGGGAGGCCGGAGGGAAGTAAAAGCTAGATAAAAGTGGAGGCTGAAAAGAGGTGGGAGGTCGAAACAGGGTGGGAGTCTGGTGGGAAGTAGAGGCCAGATAAAAGTGGAGGCTGAAATGGGATGAAAGGCTGAAACGGGGTGGGGGGGCTGGAAGGAACTACAGGCCGGAGAAACAAATGGAGGTAGAAAAGATGTGGGAGGCCGAAACGGAGTGGGAGGCCAGAGGGAATTAGAGGCCAGAAAAAAGTGGAGGTCGAAAAGGGGTGCGAGGCCGGAACAGGGTGGGAGGCTGGTAGGAAGTAGAGGCCAGATAAAAGTGGAGGCCAAAAAGGGGTGGGAGGCCATAACGGGGTGGGAGGCTGGAGGGAAGTAAAGGCAAGAAAAAAGTGGGGGCCGCAATGCGGTGGGAGGCTGAAACGCGGAGGGAGGCTGGAGGGAAGTAGAGACCGGAGAAAAAAGTGGAGGCCAAAAAGGGGTGGGAGGCTGAAACGGGGTGGGAGGCCGGAAGGAAGTAGAAGCTAGAAAAAAGTGGAAGCCGAAATGGGGTGGGAGTCTGAAAAGGGGTGGGAGGCTGGAGGAAAGTAGCTACCGGAGAAAAAGGGGAGGCGAAATGGGGTGGGAGGCTGAAACAGGGTGGGAGGCCGGAGGGAAGTAGAGGCCAGATAAAATTTGAGGCTGAAAAGGTGTGGGAGGCTGAAACGGGGTGGGAGGCCGGAGGGAAGTAGAAGCTAGAAAAAAACTGGAAGCCGAAATGGGGTGGGAGGCTGAAATGGGGTGGGATACCGCAGGGAAGTAGACACCAGAAAAAAGTGGAGGCCAAAACGGGGTGGGAGGCTGAAACGGGGTGGGAGGCTGGAGGGAAGTAGGGGCCAGAAAAAAGTGGAGGTCGAAATGGGGTGGGAGGCTGAAATGGGGTGGGAGGCCGGAGGGCAGTAGAGGCCAGAAAAAAGTGGAGGCCAAATAGGGGTGCGAGGCCATAACGGGGTGGGAGGCCGGAGGGAAGTAGAGACGGGAGACAAGTGGAGACCAAAATGGGGTGGGAGTCTGAAACGGGGTGGGAGGCTGGAGGGAAGTAGAGGCCGGAAAAAAGTGGAGGCCAAAAAGAGGCGGGAGACCGTAACGGGGTGGGAGGCCGGAGGGAAGTAGAGCTCAGAAAAAAGTGGAGGCCAAAATGGGGTGGGAGGCTGGAGGGAAGTAGAGGCCAGAAAAAAGTGGAGGCCGAAATGGGGTGGGAGGCTGAAACGGGGTGGGAGGCTGGAGGGAAGTAGAGGCCAGATAAAATTGGAGGCTGAAAATGTGTGGGAAGCTGAAACGGGGTGGAAGGCCGGAGCAATGTCGAAGCCAGTAAAAAGTGGAAGCCGAAACGGGGTGGGACTCTGAAAAGGGGTTGGAGGCCGGAGGGAAGTAGATACCGGAGAAAAAAGGGGAGGGAAATGGGGTGGGAGGCTGAAATGGGGTGGGAGGCCCGAGGGAAGTAGAGACCAGAAAAAAGTGGAGGCCAAAAGGGGGTGGGAGGCTGAAATGGGGTGGGAGACCAGAGGGAATTAGAGGCCGGAAACAAGTGGATGCCAAAAAGGGGTGGGAGGCTGAAATGGGGTGGGAGGCTGGAGGGAAGTAGAGGCCAGAAAAAAGTGGACGCCAAAACGGGGTGGGAGGCCGAAACAGGGTGGGAGGCTGAAACAGGGTGGGTGTTCGAAACAGGGTGGGAGGCCGGAGGGAAGTAGAAGCCAGAAAAAAGTGGAGGCCGAAATGGGGTGGGAGGCTGAAATGGGGTGGGAGGCCGGAGGGAAGTAGATACCGGAGAAAAAAGGGGAGGCGAAATGGGGTGGGAGGCTGAAATGGGGTGGGAGGCTGGAGGGAAGTAGACACCAGAAAAAAGTGGAGGCCAAAATGGGGTGGCGGGCTGAAACGGGGTGGGAGGCTGGAGGGAAGTAGAGGCCAGAAAAAAGTGGAGGACAAAATGGGGTGGGAGGCTGAAACGGGGTGGGAGGCCGCCGTGAAGTAGAGGCCAGAAAAAAGTGGAGGCCGAAATGGGGTGGGAGGCTGAAACGGGGTGGGAGGCTGGAAGGAAGTAGAGGCCAGATAAAAGTGGAGGCCAAAATGGGGTAGGAGGCCGGAGGGAAGTAGAGAGTGGAGAAAAAAGTGGAGGCCAAAATGGGGTGGGAGGCCGAAACAGGGTGGGAGGCTGAAACAGGGTGGGAGGCCGAAACAGGGTGTGAGGCCGGAGGGAAGTAGAAGCCAGAAAAAAGTGGAGGCCGAAATGGGGTGGGAGGCTGAAATGGGGTGGGAGGCCGGAACGAAGTAGATACCGGAGAAAAAAGGGGAGGCGAAATGGGGTGGGAGGCTGAAATGGGGTGGGAGGCTGAAATGGGGTGGGAGGCTGGAGGGAAGTAGACACCAGAAAAAAGTGGAGGCCAAAATGGGGTGGCAGGCTGAAACGGGGTGGGAGGCTGGAGGGAAGTAGAGGCCAGAAAAAAGTGGAGGACAAAATTGGGTAGGAGGCTGAAACGGGGTGGGAGGCTGGAGGGAAGTAGAGGCCAGAAAAAAGTGGAGGCCGAAATGGGGTGGGAGGCTGAAACGGGGTGGGAGGCTGGAAGGAAGTAGAGGCCAGATAAAAGTGGAGGCCAAAATGGGGTGGGAGGCCGGAGGGAAGTAGAGAGTGGAGAAAAAAGTGGAGCAGAAAATGGGGTGGGAGGATCACAAGCGGTGGGAGGCCAGATGGAAGTAGAGACCAGAAAAAAGTGGAGGTGAAATGGGGTGGGAGTTCAGAGGGAAGTAGAGGCCAGAAAAAAGTGGATACCAAAATGGGGTGGGAGGCTGAAACGGGGTGGGAGGCTGGGAGGAAGTAGAGACCGGAGAAAAATGTGGAGGCCGAAATGGGGTGGGAGGCTGGAGGGAAGTAGAAGCCAGATAAAAGTGGAGGCCGAAAAGGGGTGGGAGGCCGAAACAGGGTGGGAGGCTGGTGGGAAGTAGAGGCCAGATAAAAGTGGAGGCCAAAAAGGGGTGGGAGGCCATAACGGGGTGGGAGGCTGGAGGGAAATAAAGGCCAGAAAAAAGTGGGGGCCGAAATGCGGTGGGAGGCTGAAACGCGGTGGGAGGCTTGAGGGAAGTAGAGACCGGAGAAAAAAGTGGAGGCCAAAATGGGGTGAGAGGCTGAAATGGGGTGGGAGGCTGGAGGGAAGTAGAGGCCAGAAAAAAGTGGAGGCTGAAATGGGGTGGGAGACTGAAGGGAAGTATAGGCCAGAAAAAAGTGGAGATCAAAATGGGGTGGGAGGCTGAAACGGGGTGGGAGGCCGGAGGGAAGTAGAGACCGGTGAAAAAAGTGGAGGCCAAAACGGGGTGGGAGGCTGAAACAGGGTGGGAGTATGCCGGGAAGTATCGGACAGAAAAAAGTGGAGACCAATACGGGTGGCAGGCTGAAACAAGGTGGGAGGCTGGAGGGAAGTAGAGGCCAGATAAAATTGGAGGCTGAAAAGGTGTGGGAGGCTGAAACGGGGTAGGAGGCCAGAGGGAAGTAGAAGCCAGAAAAAAGTGGAAGGCGAAATGGGGTGGGAGGCTGAAAAGGGGTGGGAGGCTGGAGGGAAGTAGAGGCCAGAAAAAAGTGGAGGCTGAAATAGGGTGGGAGGCTGAAATGGGGTGGGAGGCCGGAGGGAAGTAGAGGCCAGATAAAAGTGGAGGCCAAAATGGGGTGGGAGGTCGGAGGGAAGTAGAGGCCAGAAAAAAGTGGAGGCTGAAATAGGGTAGGAGGGTGAAATGGGGTGGGAGGCCGGAGGGAAGTAGAGGCCAGAAAAAAGTGGAGGCCGAAATGGGGTGAAAGGCTCAAACGGGGTGGGAGACCGGAGGGAAGTAGAGGCCAGATAAACAAGTGGAGGCCAAAATGGGGTGGGAGGCTGGAGGGAAGTAGAGGCCAGAAATAGGTGGAGGCCAAAATGGGGTGGGAGCCTGGAAGGAAGTAGAGGCCATAAAAAAGTGGAGGGCAAAACAGTGTGCAAGGACTAGAAGGGTTGGGCAAAAATTCTGGCAAATACCCAAACACCCGAGCCCTGCTTACAGGGAGGTCACCTGGCACAAAGCCAGCCAGGGCACCAAAGGTCCTGGCGACACCCTTGCGTGACCGCAGCCCCACTGACAGGGAGGTCCCGTTGCCCAGAGTGCCCTTCTCTTGCCTCCACTTGTTGCCCAGACTTCCTCCGCTCCTACCCCCACTCTTACCTTTGCAGGTCCTTTCGCACGTGGTGTTTGTCTCTTCCTTTTTCTCCACCACCAGCTGCTGCAAGGCCAGGACGCCGCCATCGGGTCTGAGAGGGACGCCGGCCCCCAGACAGAGCTCGCCACAGCACCACCCGAATCCTGGCTGCCCTCCCACCCACAACCCCCTATACCCTAACACCCCCCAACCCCCTCCCACCAAAAAACCTCACAGATCAGCTTTTCTCATCCAATCGGTGCTCCGGGGCTGCCACGCGTGCAGTCCCAGGCGGCACTGGAGCTGGGCTCAGAGTCAGGCACTCCGGACAAATGGGAGCTGGGCACACTAAGCGGCGGCCAAAGAAGCTACACCCCTGCTTACAGTGGGCTCGAGCCGCTGCCGGCACTGCAGAGTGCCCGGGCCTGCAGGTCACTGGCCAGCCCCGGACTTACAGGGTAGGCACTGGTGGCTGCGTACAGCAGCCCGCCCAGCCCTGATTACAGGGCGGCCGAGTGGCTCCTGGGGACAGAGGGCTCCACGGCTCGTGGCACTCGCCCCGAGTACAGGGCGGGCATGCTGGCAGGTCGCCAGCCAGGACAGGCGGCCACCCAGGCAGAGACCCAGGCCCTGACTACAGGCGGGTCGCACGTTGGCCGTGCTACGGCCACGTGGCTTCGCTCTGTCCTTGGAAAGGAGGGGCAAGGAGGGGCAAGCCGGGACTCGCCCTCCGCTCACGGGCTCAGAGGGGACCGACCCCCTGTTGCTGCACAGAGCCC